>CAJNOP010001174.1:0-45903 GCA_905250075.1 Rotaria sp. Silwood1
TATTTTGTCAACTATCTCGATGGAATGTACAAGAAAGTTTTCCACAAATACTATCCTAAGACAAAGCAAAAATAAACGCACAACGTAAGGTAAAACTAAATCCTTTACATCGTTCAATTCTGAAGACTTCTTCTATTAGAGTTATCTGAATTTTTTTGCTCATATTTTCTAAGCCCCATCAACGGTCAATGAGAATCCTTATTCATAATTCGTATACAGTAAATATGTGAATTTCTTCGTAATCTGAATAGTAGTTTTGATTAAATTCAGATATCATTCATGTATCTTATCTTTGTGTGCATTCACATCGCTCGCAGAAGTGATGTTTACTTATTGAGCAATCTTCATCGAATGAATGAATGAATATGCTGGACGAATTTATTTTCTTTTTTGTCCTTCTCTAACTTTATTCTTTTTTCCTTCCTCTTCTCTGACTTTTTTCTTTTACTTCTTGACTTAAATCTTTCTTTTCTATCTCTCCAATTTGATTAAGACTAACAATCAATTACTAAGCATATGAGATCCGTTCTGTTTATGCCACATATATTTGTCGAATATATATTAACTGAAAATATTACTCTCTTTTGACTTGACTAGAGTTTCCAATTTAATTATATAGCTCATAATTAATAATGTTGTATTGCTTGTCATAAAACGAGTTTCAATTAGCTCATATACTGATGAGTTTATAATTTGGGATGAAAACTCTAATGCAGCAATTTTATGTTTGAGAATATTAGGAACTTATAATTTATCGTACGTTTCGAGCTTTGAATATAATCAAAAAATTAGGATTTCAATGTGAAAATTGAGACTTTAAATCAATAAAATCAACCTGTATTTTTTCGATATTCTAATGTTCGCACCAATACATGATTTTGATTCATATGATGTCAGTGTTATGCGGATTCTTACTTTAATCAAAGGAACTCTTTTTCACATAATTAAATCTACAGCGAATACTTTTTTGAATTAATTCAGCAGATCAAAACATAAATGGGAGCTCCAAACGGACTAAATGTCTTTCATGCGTACTGTGAAACAATAAAAAACACAAATTCACGAGAATATAAATAATTATGGGAACCAGTCCCAAAAAAAGATTAATCTACTTTGAGCATTTACAGCTGTTTTCGTTGGAAAAGATGATCATAAACATTTCTCACTATCTTTTACGAAGAAGAAAATGACTTATATAACCGTTTCAGAGATTATTTAATGTGAATAACGCTGACTAGACGTAAAAACGGCAAGAAAAGTGGTGATCACGTTTTTTCTTGTCGTTTATCATCATTTCTTAACAGAACGGGTGATTATGACAGTTTAAACGACATTTTCAGCGTTTCACTTCTTCCTGAGCGATAGGTAAATATTGAAAAAGACATGTAAAGTAATAATCAATAATTTCCAAAGAAAAATAAATAAATAAAAATACAATGAAAAAGAAAGTAGAAAATATTCTTATTTAAAATATCGTTCTAGTGTTAAACTACAAATTATTTTTGGGTTAGCAAGAATATCACAATGTAAGAAATTCGATTGCCTAAAAAATTCTACTATACATCTTCTTTTACTCGACACAATATAGATAACTATTGAAATTAGCTTACTCTCATAATTTTAAACGATAATTAACAGTTAAAAATACGTTTTTCTGTAGTAACATCTATAAATTTCTAATCTATCACAAATATCATTTCGTTGATAACCTCGTCTTCACCAAAAAACAAAAACTAATGCTATTTTAAGTACCGAATCAAATCAACATACGTCATAACCTAGTTATTTTAATCCATCAATCACAAAAGTCAAAACTAACCACTAAAATTTAGCACATTTGATAAAGTGAATTGTCGCCTCTGCCTTTTCTCAATAATGTATCAATTAATAGTAAAATTTCTTACCAAGAGATATTATTATCAATTCTTAAAAAAAAAAGCTGTTTTCTTTATTTCTATCTTACAGTCTTTATTTTAATGTCATATTTAGTGTATAATATGTTGAATAGTTGTCGCTATTCATATTTATCACGTGACTTTATTCATTGAAACGCATTCATTATCTTATCTAGTAGTAGATCAAGGTTGTTTTTTTTTTCGATTGGTATTTTCAGTCTGATGTCACTTTTTGTACCAACTATGTTTCTTAATTCGATTCTTCTATACAATACACATGCTCCTTCACATAGATACACTTCATTTAATCATACATAGCAAACAATGAAACTGAGAATATATATATATATCGTGTAGAAGTACCCTTAATTTATCAATAAACACAAGATCGATAACATACATCTCGAAATGATATTTCTTTTTTTTTTTTTGTTTGATTTTCTATTTACTATGTTCATAATCTACAAATTTTTATTCATGATTAGAAATCGATATGCTGTAACAACAAAATAGATATAGAAAAAACAAACAGACTATTGATTTTTAATCTATTTTGTAATGTCATATAATATTATTTATAACTAAACCTACATTTTACTGATTGAATATTGTTCATAAATTTGTATATCAGTTAAATCATACTTAATACAAATGAAATATCATGAGTCACTCCTCCTTCCTTGTGTAGAGTCATATCCTTTTTTCTTTTTTCTCCAATAATGATAACTTTTTTTTCTGCAACAATGCGCCATCTATTATCTATTATAGAGCTCATGTATTTTATCCAAAAACAAACAAATCCATCAGAATTTATTCATAAAAGAATTAAGCATTATGAATACTTCTTTGAAGTTTAATGAAGAATGTTTAATACATGTTTCAGAGAAAATTATAAAAATCCGAAACAACAGCAACAACAACAACAAAAAAGTTATGTATTTTGTAAACGTTCTTCGATGATTGCAGCTAATGGATTTTCAACAGGTTGTTCCATATCAAGATCAGTATTACGTCGACTTCGTATTTGATAAACAACACTAAAACCAAGTAATATTAATACTAATACAGCAACTGTTAAACCACCTACAACAGCACCAAATGCATAATTTCCAACTTTACTATCTGTACTTAATTCATCAGGATTTTGTCCACCAAGATTACAATTTGATAATGATAATTGTGTATCAATATTACAAGGTGTTCGTGTTGAATTAAATAAACATGTTGGTTGTAATACAGAAGCATTAGTTATATCTTGTCGAAATTGATTCATATAAAATAAATCAATAACACAATTACAGACATGTGATTTATCTAATTCAAGATGAAGTAGATTAGGTGCATTTTTAAATATTTTATAATATGAACAAAAATTTTTATCACTTAATGTATGACCATATAAACGAATAGTTACAAAATGATTTGCTATTTGACTTATAGATGTAAGTAAATCAATAATCATATTTTCTGAAAAATTTGTATATGAAATATCAATTGAATTTAAATTTGATATATTTGGAAAATAATTTTTAATTATATTATCATTATTATTACTAATAAAACCTTCAGAAAAATCAATTTTTTCTATTAATGGAAGTGTTTTTAATATATTTGTTTTAAGAAATAAATCAAGTTGTTGTTTACGTAATAATAAATATTTTGTATAACTATATGCAAACCAATTATAATTTATATCGAGAATTTTTATTGAATTATAACTTAAATCAAGTTTATTTAATTTCATTAAAACACCATCAGTAATTATTGTTGGAAATATTTCTAAATTTGAATTATTTGAAATAATTAATTCTTCAAGTATAAGTGACCATGCTTGAAATGTATGTGAATTAATTATAGATAAACTTGTATTTGATATTTCAAATGCTTTTGATTTTGTTAAAAATAATGGTAAACTTTTATCTGTTAATTGTATTAAACTAGATGAATGTCTAATAAATAAATGATAAACCTGTGCAATGTTTCCTATTATATTTGAAAAACCTGTTATATTACAATATTCAAATGTAAGTACATTAATTATTGAATTATTACTAAAACAATCTGTATCAAATATAGAATATCCATTAAAATTATTTATATAATTAAAATGTAAATGATCAATTTTAATATTATTAAATGCATTTGTTTTTAATGTTATACTTGTTGAACTATTGAAATCTCCAATTTCAATTGATAATTTTGAATTATGAGGAATAATTATTGAATTTGAAAATGCATCTGAATCAATTATTGATATATTTATTAATTTAATTAGAAATATTTGATTTTCAGAAAATGTTATATTTTGAAATGTATATAATGATATTCGTTCAAAATTACGAATTAAATATGTTTTAACAGGTGGAAAACATGATATAATTGGATATTGACTACTTTCATTTCCACTACCATATGTTGTATCACATATAATTGTCATTGAATCATTACTTAAACGACATAATGGATTTGTTGGACAATGTGTTAATATTGTATTTGTTTGTAAGAATAATACAAAAACGAAAAGAAATAAAAACAACATTGTTATCGTTATGTCAGATGAATACAAAGACTATGAAATAAAATTTTAGTTGTTCTAGTTCTTATCATCATTTTATTGATATCATATGGTAAACTTTGACTCAAAGTTTAAGATAAAATTTGTAATATGCTATTCTAACTATTATTTATAAAAGATTTTTTGAATTTGTATTTTTACAAAAAAAATTATTTCATCAATTTTCTAAAATTAATTTTTTTATTAAATACAATAGACTATAAAAATAACTTTGTTCATTCATGGTACGTAATTTGTTATCTGTTAAATAATCATTTGATACGTGTTCTTTGGTTTTTTTTTAAACATATAATTAATGTCTGCTTGAATATTATGTACATATTTAATCGAAAATAGTAATGTAGGCGAAAGTCATCAATAGTATTTGAGATTTTAATTAATGAATTTGATCTCTTCTATTTATCTTATTAAACAAAACTATTAATGCAATCCTTGTGTGATTAAATTGAGCAACACGATACATTTCGTCAGAAGTTCAATAAGTACGTAGTTCATATATTATAATGAGATGTTATTGACATATGGTCAGTGATGAATATTGTTCTATATGGTATTAATAAAACGTGTAGGTAGACGTTCTTTTTTTTTTGTCTTTGTATTACTCTTTAAAATGCTTATGCCATGACTTCATTAATTGAAAGACTATCTAGATAAGTCTCTTTCATATTAAAATTAGAAGCTCGTTTTTCTTTCTTCTTTTTTTTTTCTCATGTATATATATATATAGTGAAAGATCAGTTCAATTTCATTTAATAACACCAACACATATATCTATAGTCATTTAAAAATGAACAAGGTAATATAAATAGAAAAATTTATGTTGAATATTTTTTATTTTTGGAAATTTTTCTAGATCAATATTTCTTTCTCTACTTCATATTTACGTCTTATTGCTTTATTTCTATTTATTATTTATGTATCAGCAAAAGATACCGATATGATTATCAATGATCAATATGATAATAATGATGCAGAAGTAAACATTCATTTACCACCTGACATTGCCTTCTTATTTAAGAATATCAATAGTCATTCAGATCATCCATCAATGGTAACTGATTATGACATAAAAGATGGTCGACCTCTTATGATATCATTTAAGAAACGTACAATTCCAATTGAACTTCAAAAAGCACTTTATGCCCATGGAATTGTAGGTCGCCGTCGTTAAAGTCCAATTGACTAATATTTTATTTGCTTTGCATAAATAAATAACAGTGAAATAAAATTAATACATAATATGATTTATATTGAATATCAATCATTGTCAAAGATTGAATTGCTATTTTTTCTATTCAGATTAATATTGGTTTTTGCAAATTGAAAGTAGAAAGTCAAGAGTGAACTATGTTTTTTTTTTAGTAACAAACATTGCTAATAATGAGAAAATTTTATTAATTATTTAAACATATATAATAATGTTAAATATAAGATTTCATTTCTAATCTTGGATTAGTTTAGAGTCAAATGTCGGATTTAAAGTTAAATGAAGAATAACAGTCACAATCTTGTTTAATTATAACCTGTAAAATAAATTAAAAAAAATGTCGAATAATTTTTCTTCAGAATATAGATCATAAAATAAATTGTCAATATACATATTTGATTTGCAGTTTTTGATTATTCTGAAGGTTACTGCCATCTGTCAAACATGTTTAATAATAAAGAAATCTATCCATGACAACGAAGAGATTATAATACTAGTTATGATAGTTGATTATCATTGATAAATAAAATCATTTATTCTAATGCCTGATAAGTAAGTTATATCGTGAAATTTAATTTCTATTAACAAGTAATGTTTAAATTTAAATAGATCAAAAATACGTCCATTTAGTGCAAGTCGTCAACGACGACAAATTAAACGTAGTTCTAGTTTAAATTCAATTCGAATACCATTTAATCCTAACTCAACAATATCTGGCACTAATGTTATTTTAGCTGCTATTGATTTACGTACACCAAAACAAAAAATTGAAGATTTAATAAAAGAAATCATTGAAACAAAAGATGAATCAACTGTAATTGAATTAATTTTTATTTCTTTATTAATTTCTATTTTCTTTAGCCTGAACAATATCTTAATCAACTTGTTCTTATGCAAGTTTATACAAGTCTTGAATATGGAGATAATTCTATTGAAAATGCTCGAGCTTATATAAATCTAAGTAAATTTTATTTAAATCGTAAATCAAATTTTTTACCTCAAGCTAAATTTCATATACTTAATGCTCGACAAATACTCGAATACTTAAATATAAAACCTAATGATGATAATCTAATACAAAATTTACTTGCTTATGATATTTATCTTATTTTAATAAAATGTTCAATAAATGCTAAACAATATTTAGTACAACGAGAAACAAAAATAAAAAATAAACATATTTTATCAATTGATAAAGTACATATTGATCATGATTTAAATTTAATTAAAAAATATTTAGAAAAATTAAAACATCTTATGAAATTAATCGATTATGAACATAAACATATGGAATATTTATTTGTTAAATTGGATAAAATTTTAATTGATACGAAAGAATTTGATGAATCGATTTATGAATTAATTGATCAACTTATAATTTATATTGAAAAATTTTTTTCAAATGATCAAATAAAACGTAAAATTGATCTATATTTATATTCAGGATCTTATTTAATTAATTATAATGAACATATTCAAAATGGATTAAAATATTATAGACAAGCAGTTGAATTAGCAAATGAACAAGAAAAAACAAAATCATCAATCAAACATAAGCATCAACTTGCAAATACAATTCTTCAACGATGTATTGCAAAAGTGAGAACAGATCGTTTAACAGGTAAAAATAAAGCAAAACAAAAAAACAGCAATGTTTATTTTTGTTATTACGTTTATGTTTCTTTTTTGTGTCAGATGATTTAGAAAACGAATTTCAACAAGCAATTCAATTATATAAAGAATCCGATGGTGAAGTGAATAAAAATGTTTTGAAAGTAATCGATGAATTAGCAACTTTTTATACTAAAGCAGAAAAATATCAGGTTTGTTAAAATGCAGAAAAGAAAAAGTCTTTGTTATTATTTGCGTAAAACTTTTTTCTAGAAAAATATGGATTAAGCTATTCTTCTGAATAGATTTGAATCTACGTTCGTGTCCAAACGTGTTTTTTTAAATTGAAGTTTATGATCGAATGAAAATTTTCTATTAGATTTTTTTCTGACATGAATGAGCTTAGACTGATTCTGAGTCTCAATCAAATGAGTTTTTCTTTTTAGTTTCAAGCTTAAAAGGCTTCATGCCCATAGATCTCTAGAGCCGATTTTTGACCATTTTACTAAATTCTCGATCTGCAATTTCTTTCATACGTAGATCTGATGATCCTTAGAATATTCCTTTGTCGAGATATTGAATTTCTACGTAGATTCGATTTTTTTTACATGTTTGTGGCAAGTAACTATTTGTTAGAAATTCAATATCTCAACAAAGGGACATTCTTTTCGCTTGAAACATTCAAGATATTCTAAGAGTTATTAGATCTATTGATAGGCTGGAAAAATGCATGGAAAATTCAGCACAATTGTCGAAACTCAGCTTTAGAGATTCATGGGCACAAACCCTTTTTAGATTTTTTTAATTCTATCGAGACTTCTTTGTGGGCTCAATATGAGCTCAAACGGCGTGTATGGATTCGTGTAGTTTCCTCGCGAGACACTCTTAATCTCTTATAAATTCTAAACATTTCAATGAAAGAAATTAATGAAAGGCTCCTAGGACTTACTACTTTTCTGTAACATGATGAAGTTTTTTTTTCTGAGTTGTCTAAAAATAATTCAAATGAATTTGACTATTTAGGATGCTTTGAATGTACTTTGTGAAAGTTTACCTGATAAAATTCGAGTATTTGGTGATTTTTCTGAAGAAGTTATACAAACAGAATCACGTATTGGTGCAATTTACTGGCGAGAAGGCGAATGTCTCAATGCAGCCGAGCATTTAAAAGCAGTATGAAAATTTGAAGATCAAAAATTAACGGCAAAACATATTTATTTTTATAGTGTCTTGATTTACAAGAATTTGTTTATGGTTCAAATGATTCACGAACACGTCAAACACGTAATTCAGTTGAATTATTAAAAAAGTAAACTTTGATAATCTTGATTTGATATAGAAATTTAATTTATTATTTTTTTTTAAAGAGATCCAATGGTTTCTCGAACATTTTTTGCTCGAACACAAGATGGTATACGTGAAGGTCGACCAGTATTTCGAGTTAGAAATAAAGTTTCTCATGAAAAAGAAGATCTTCAACTATTACAAAAAATTGCAAAGAAGCCACCAATTAGTTCAAAATCTTAGCTATTTTTAAATAAAAATCATATAGTTGAACTCATATAAGAAGTTCAACTATATATAAAATATTCATAAGTTAATGAAACGAAATTGTATTATTTTATCAGAAGTTAATGATTTATGGAATAATTCATTTCTTCTAAATGTGATTTGAATATGAGATTTAATTTAGTATATTTAAGAAAAATTATCTATATAATTTTCCTAACTATAATATTTGTACTCTGCATTCTCTATTAATACATGTAATTTCAGTGAACATAGATGTTTATTTGTCTCTTGTTTTTTTTTTGAAATAAAATTTGCTCTTAACCTTTGATTTCTGGATTCACAATAGTCTGTATCATTAAAAGCTGATTAATTTCATAGTTCATTGAGTAGTAGCTTTCCTAATTTGCTAACTATATGGAAAGGAAAGCAACATTTCGACTTAGTATTGACCAGACTTATTCTCTGCTTTGATGCATTTGTGAAAAAGCTGATAAAAAAAAACACAGATCGCTCGCGTCTTCGCTCTTCACATCCAGCTTTTACGCAGGGCCAAATGTGTGAACTATCTTGCAGAGATTTGATACTTCGTTTTTCAAAGTTTCAAATTATGACTATGATTTATGTAGAAGAGTTTGCTGAGGTATATAGGTACAAGTAGTGATAGCTAACATCTATCCCCAGATTAGCTAGCTGATACTCCCTTTCTTGCCAAGATTTTTCATTATTTCTGTTATCTTCTGCCTAAAAATATGCATCTGAAGAAAAGAAAAAGAACTTTTAAATGCTCGGATGATTCAAATATCTTGTGAGAGCTGTCATGAGCATGTGGATATATTTAGCTATGGGTCACTGGCTCTGAATTGTATAGAAACAAAGATTGACCTACCCAAATCTGTAATGTGTATCAGTAGTGATAAAAAATATGAGTGAATTGTTTGAGAAGAAAAGCTGAATAGAGCTCGTTGTCAAGATATGAAAGAGATCTCTATACAAAATACTGTCGCAAAGTGCTTGTAAAAAATGTACTACATGAGTCGAAGTTTTCAAAGCATCAAAATTTGTGTGCAAACGAACTGTCAAAGCATAACTTGGAGAAAAAAAGTGAATCATTAACTGTTTTCTGTGACATTGAGTCACGTCATGCACTGATGAGTCATTGTATTGTATCCTTCCTGACTTGCCGCTTTTAAAGCAAACGTGGCGATTTTTACCAGATGATGGTGAAATCACAAATGACTTTTTCACCCACTTTTTGCTCCTGTTCTGTTTGTTTACGACACTTTGCATACTGTTATATAAAACGTGGAGTGTTTCATACGTCTTCTTCATACGAACATTAACACAAGTTTCGTGGATGGCTAGCAATATAACGCCGTCGAACGATGCTCAAGATGTGCAACAACAGGACAAACAAAATGCCGTGAATCAAGTACAGACTGGTATTGAACAGCAGACGGCAGAGGCAATTGCAGCTAACAACAAATCTCCGTCGGCTATTAAAAAACAAATTCAGAGCATACGTTCCCTCTTTTCGCGACCGAAACGAGAAGATAAATCACGTAAATCGTCCCATGATCCTTCAGATGATATTTTACGGTCTAGATGTATGATGTTTTTTCCTACATCGGGTCGTATGGGATTTGACAAAGTCAAAGTATCGGATGAATTGCCCCCAATCGAGATCCTACGCGAAATGATTACTTATGAAACAAGTATCCGATTATCGGAACCAATTCAAGAGCTCATGGATATTTATCACAAGGATGAGGCTGCACTGAGGTAAGCTTTATTTTTATACTGGTTTCCGTACTCTAAACAGCTCTTTGTTATAAAATTGAAGATATATACTCGATCTCATTCAACAGCATGTTGTGGAACATTTTGGATATCATCATGTCAATGCTTTACGTACAGCTTTGCATCGATTTCCAGATGATCCGGCAGTGAAATCAGCTTATTATGGTAAGTCATAACAAGAATTTGAAATTAAAGTGCTTTGCAAGAATTCGTTTTCCAAGCTAAAGTCATGACTTTTTTCTGCAGTTCACAACATTTTACTTCTTCATTTCTAGTGAAGCACAATAAGGTCACACAAGGTCTGATCAATCAAGGCCAGTGCGCACGTGACGTCGAATTGTATACTACAGATGGTCAACACACAAATCTATTCTCACAAATCACAGCTGACCAACCATTGGTCATTTTGGCTGGCTCAACTAGCTGACCTCCATTTCGGGCGTCTGCTGAGCGAATTAAGTAGATATTTCTGATATAATTTAACAGTATACTTTTCATTTATCTGATTTAGCGCGCTATTTCGCTCGCATGCGTCCGATGGCTTGTGTTTCTTGGTAGTTTATATTGCCGAGGCACACGCACGTGATCAATGGCCTATGGGCAAAATTATATCATGTGTGGATCAGCCCACTACACTCGAGCAACGCCTTGAGAATGCTCGAGAATGTCAGAAGGATTGCAAATTTGAAGTACCCATGCTCGTAGATGGTATGAATAACACTTTTCATCTTACATATGGATCATGGCCATTCCGCTTCTACGTTATTCACAATGGAGAACTCGTCTTGAAAGCGGAACCAGACAAGGATACTTTCAGCTATCATATCGATGAGCTCGATCAATGGATTGACAATTTCTGTCAATCACGTCGTCTCATTGCCTAGGTTTTTGTTCATTCGAATTTCATTCATCGTTTGCTTTCTTATTTCTGTTACCTTCTTTGTTTCTGTTCATTTATCAACTCGATAGTCCTCAAAAAATGGAATTCAACATGAACTTATGATGACTGTGCGATGAAACCACATTAGTGAATGTCCATAGTTTGATTTCAATATGTTGTTTTCTACGAGGAAATTTGCGCGTAAATCTGTCGAATTGATGAATCGAGCTGATACAAAGAAGAACAGGACAAGAATCACTCGTATGTTTGTGTATCGAATTGAATTCTTCTTCAATAAAAGCATATTTTTTTAAAAGTCAAATGAAAGAACAAGAAAAAAGTTTATTTGATGATGCGGTCAGGAGTCCCTCATACCTAATATTGCTGTTGTACAATGCTGTTATGACATCATTTTCTGTCTTGTGAGTAAAATTCGAGTAAAAATCATTTTAAGATTGGATCCAAATAGATATCTAGTTCAATGAATTTCGTACAGTTACTATCTGCTTATGTAACGCTGATTCTACCAATCATCCGATCTAAAAAATTTATTTAGAGAACTACTTATTGTTTTATAAAAACACTTTGGTTGATGCTGGTTCAAGTAAAGTATTTATCAACATGTGTATGATCAACAGTATCATTCTTTATTAGCCAAAACTAAAAAAAAATTACTTGAATAAAGGAAACGGAATATTACTATAAATTAGCGTCATTAAATTATTGAGACATGAAATAACAGTTGAACGAATCGATTATTTATCTAGTTTTAATTTTATATTGACTAAGATACTTCACTATGATGATGAATTGAAATTGCTTTCTATATTTTCAATAGTACATTACTCACATTTGTCATTCAAAGAACTTTCATTGAAAAAAATTGAATCCTGCAATTCTTTATTCAATATTATCGTTTATTCAGATAGCTCCATACAAAAAAAATAATAAAAATCTTTT
Source organism: Rotaria sp. Silwood1 (assembly GCA_905250075.1). Classification (NCBI taxonomy): domain Eukaryota; kingdom Metazoa; phylum Rotifera; class Eurotatoria; order Philodinida; family Philodinidae; genus Rotaria; species Rotaria sp. Silwood1. The sequence goes on from CAJNOP010001174.1 coordinate 12,438, forward strand.
TAATATGGCTTACGAAGACTTTCATATGGCGAATCCATGAAATTTGTGATGTTTTACTAAGTATAGGTATCAGAACAACTATTCATGAAATAAATAAATATTACAAATTTCATCAGTTAGACATACAAAAAGCTTTATAATTCTTATTGTTTACTTTATTTGAAATTATAGTTGAATGCCTTGAAAATACACGTATTTTATGAACTATGAAAATTGAATTCTTCATTATCATCTATTACTAAGAATTATTCATTTTGTCTTTTATTCCATATTTTAGAATCGTAATTAAAAAAAGCTTATTCATTCTGTAATGCTTGCGATGATTGATCGGGTTCCGTCTGACGTATGTTTTTTTATTTATCACAAACTAAATAGAAAAAGAAACACTTGAATCATCGTATGCTGACTATAGCATTTACTTCTTTAGATAAGAACGAATGACGGTAATGAATGACGAATGAGTCGATCGAGAGTGTTCTCTTTCTTTACTTTTGATTATATATATATATAACACATGAAAACGAAGCATCATACTTTATACTTTCTATTCTGAGAACAAAATAGACATCTATACAATGCCAACTGGTACACTTGAAGTAATTATTGTTGAAGGACGTCATCTCAAAGATCGGGATCTTGTTGGTCAAAATGATGCATATGTAGAAATTTATTTAGATAAAAAATATAAGCAACGTACAACAACATTTTCGAATTCAAATCATCCAACGTGGAATGAACGTTTTACATTTAATCTTCAAAAAGGTGATGATACAATTCATTTTGATGTTTATGATGCTGATGTTGTTGGTCGAGATTCAATTGGAAGTGGTAAAGTTAAATTGAAACATGTTTTTGATGATGGAAAATTTGATGAATGGGTAAAATTACCAGCTAAATTAGGTTTATCATCTCATGGAGAAATTCATGTTATTATGCATTTTATAGTAAGTTTTCTTTAAAAAAAAAATTATTTATTATTAAATTATATCCATTTTATTTTAGCCGACTTAATATTCACAATCTAATCAATAGTGAAAAGTTTGTTTGCGTTTATATATTATCTTTTCTTTTCTTTTCTTCGTGTGGGTGTGAATGTAATCAATGAATAAAATAAAATAAAATAATAATTATTAATATTCGTCAGTATCATTTAATACACCCAGCTTAGTGTTTAAATATTCAAGAGAATTGTTCTAAAAGAAAGTCGAATATTTTTTTTTTGTCGTACTCAAAGCAAGACTCCATGTATTGAAATGACATGCCACAGTGTCTGTTGTGTATTCATTTTTCTTGTCTATTGAGACAAAGTCTAGCTCAATCATAAGCCCACGTGAAACTTCAAACAAAGGCAAATTAGTTAAAAAGAATGATTTATCATCAAGAATAAATGTAGCCTTTTCAGTTCGCTATAAGGCTTGTATAAATGGTATTTGACTGAATGTAGAATTAATCAAGTTAAAAATACCCTGTTGAATAGAAATAGCTTGATTATACCAAAAAGCATATATTTATAGACATCTTTGTAAATTTCTCTGATGGCATTCGATAATGAAATAGGAGGTTTTTATGAATGAAATTTTGATAGTCTTCCAATTTGAATTCATATTTAGGATACTCATGAAATTAAGCATCTAATTATGCTTTTTATTCATGAGAATCCAAAAGAAAGAAATATTTTCCATTCTATATCCTTATGATCAACATAGAAAAAGAGCAAATGACAAAAAAAGAATTTCATATACCATTACAACTAAATATCTGATTTCTAGAAACTAAGTTGAGAGAATAATAGAAGAAAGAGTTTATCAGTATTTGAAAAGAAAGTGAATATTATCTAATACACAAATATTATTGCTAAAACCCTGTTAGAGTTCGATTTTGTGTAAATAATGATGTGTTTGCAATTCGGTTTTGGAAATGTTCATTTCCATGTTAATCGCCACGTTAATGATAATGTATGTGAGAACGAAATAGAATTCTATATAGTAACCAGAGGATTGGTTCCGAAGATTTTGGTGAGTCATTTTCGCTTTGATTCATTATCTATCAACCAAGAAAGTTAATGTTATAATAATATTATTCTTCAAATGAAAAAGCACAATGTGTTTCTATTGTAAGTTTTTCTTTCACTGATTTTATTTAGAATGATAATGATTTTTTAAAAGTTTTTTTTTTTTATGCAAAATATCTCTTCTTTTCTTCATTATAACTATGAATAGAATCATATTATGTATTCATTGAAATGTAAACTATAACTTTTTACCGCTCTCATAAGTAAAACATAATGTAGGTCTTTTACTTCTGCATGACAGGCATCAGAGTTCACTTGCTAATTTTTTCGATTAAACATATTTTTCTCTACTAAAAGAATCGATGGGTCGGGGATCTTTTAGATAAAACTTGTAGATGTTCAGGCTAACTGACACTAAAATATCAAAGTATCTAAAACAATATACAAAAAAAAACACTTAGTGAGAAAAGCAAAGGCAACTGTTAAAATTGTGTTCATATTTGGTAGTCTTTATCATCAAAAGCTATACTGATGGCAAAACCAATAATATATTCGGAATCACTTCAAAAACTTGAATCACATACATTTTAGCAAAATTTTTTTTTACACAATATGTGTGATTTCACGTAGTTTTTTACACTGACGTCAAATATTGTATTCGTTTTGCCATCAGAATAGGATATAATGATAAAAAACTACAAAATATGAACACACTTGAGAGTGAGGGTGTGGGTTTGTATCTTGCTTTTATTTGCTCCACGTCCACATCTTAACATAGATTGATGGAACAATAGCTTGAAGTCGAATCTTTCACAAACAATCTTCTTTTTTTTTCAGAAAAAAAAACATCGAATATTTTTCATTTCTTTTCTGTTTATGTTTTTCTAATGATGTATACCAAGAATTTCCAGCATGTGACGCTGTGATGCTTGTTTTTTTTTAATTAGCCACATCTATGTATAAATGGATGACCATTTTTTTTAATAGTTTTTCAACGTATTGAACTTGCCATCCTTGGGCTCTTGATATAGAGTGGAAAATTTTATCAGTCTCTCCACTACACTCCTAATAAATTCTGAAAATTGTATGTAATTTGAGTGTACCTGAACTAAAATTGATTTTTGGGGACAAGCTTAAGTGAAAATTGTCTAGCAAACTATAGCTCAGCACCTGTTCTGTTGTTAAGAAATTGAAAAAGAAATATGATACCTGTTGTCCTTGTTTGCTATGTCAACCTACTCGAATTATTCTCGTACTGTTCCTCTCCCTCGTTGCGATGAGGCGATGAGAGAGTCTTAAAATTATCTGTTGTAAGAACACATTTGATTGCTTAGACACACTTGCGTTAGATAACCAAATGTATGAATTTTACTTGATTTATTGTGCATAATTACTAGTTAAATTTGTATGAAAAGCATTCTATCTAAAGAATAAAAATTTTCTCATGTTAATATTTGTATGTTTATCATTTGTTCATCTTCAACATGTGTCATAAATTGTTGTGGTGTTAACAATAGATCATAAATAAAACAAAGTATAGAATGATGATCAAGTTTATTAAATCATGTTATAGCTAACTGCTCCATTAAATCATTTGTTTGTATCTGTCGTACAACAAGTTTAGATATTTTATTCATATCATAATGACTATATTCAGTATCTGTTAAGCTAAATTAATATTTCTTAAATAAATATTTGTTAATGTTGATTTATTTGACTTATTTGATGGACATATTGTTGTCGAAGAACATTGTACAACAATTTTTACTATTAAATGACAAATATTTCTGCTTCATTTGTTATTCCATTTATGAATCAATTTTGAGGACACCGATTGGATAGGGTTGTATTAACGTTTGGAAATAATGATCTTTTAATGAAGGTAGAACTGTATAATCATTTTAAGAAGTACCTTTGGATATATGTGGTTTTGATATTGTTGATATATTTACTATGATATTAGAATTTTGATCATAGCTATTCAAGTCCGATTTTGTTGGATAAAGAAAACGTTCGCTTTTGCATTCAAATGTATATTGCACTATACTTATTTTCGACAGCCAGACTGCACTTCAATTCGAAAAAAATTGAACAGATCCATTGTCTTATTAATGATAATCTTCATATTACAATTGACAAATGTCAAACGCAAATTAATCTGAAATATGACATCAATAGATGGCGGCTAGCTATACAGTGTAATAGTTGATCTCGAGAGTGATCATAAAAATATGGTGTGAATTACAGGTCTGGTAGGTTGTTCTTTGTTTTCAGCCATCTTTTCGGTCTTCATGAAACTATTCATATCATCTTTCAACTGTTTTAATACTTGGAATTTAATCTTCGAAAACAAAATATCGTTTATCATAAACCACTCTCGCTTGAATACATAGTAGTTCAGCTTTGATCGAATTTCTCATATTATCACACGAACTGAAGAATGATGAAATATTTTAGAATTATATAGTAGATATAGATAATTTTATCTAAGAATCATTTAGTTTTCGTGACATGACAACCCGTAACCTCTAGTATATTATTAAACACTTTCAGAACAATCTATTCATCCGTTTAGTTTTTATTGGTAATATAATCACAGCATGTCGGTCAATAGAACAAATCGTTTCCTAAGTAATACCTATAGTTTTTAGCTAATTTTACTTTGCAATATATCATTAGCACGAACAATGCAGACTCCATCTTGAAAATTTGTTTTAATCATCTCCTATGTATACACCAACCATAGATAAACATTTTTATATTGTCTTATTTATGCATTGAGGAAGGTAAAAAATTTTTTTAACAATGTGAATCTGTAGGAATTCTTTTTCCGTAGGGAACTCTGATATTTGAAATCAAAACAAATAATATCATCTAAATTATATAACTTTGTTGCATTCTTGCTATTTATAGCATAACAAAGAGAGAGAGCTTAAGATATAAAACCTATTTTAATCTCAAATAATTAGTTATAAGAGTTTCGTACAAAAAGAATTGCCTACAATATTCATTACCTTTTTGATGTGTGAATGCGACAGTATAAGAACGTCTATGTGCGTATTTTCTACTTCTCTGTTTATTTATCGGTGATGAAGTTTCAATCAACAGAAGAAAGAGAAAAGATTTTGTCCAGAGCCAATTCTGTTCCTTTGAAAGTGTTCTTTTTTTCTCTTCTGTTTACAACCATTAACGGGAAACAAGCTCACCACTTTGAGTTATTTCAGATAGAAAGTGGAATCCAAAGCATCAAAGTTACCGTTTTGCAAAACTTACTGAAGATGGAAAAACCTTTGTATCATCTTGAAACATACGAAGTAATAAATAAAACGGTGCAGTATTTCAAAGACTTTCAGAAAATATGAGATGCCTCGGAGCTTTAACAAATAAACGAACGCAGAGAGACAGCGAAATACTAAGAGCAGCCTTAAAATCCGATTTTTTGACCCAGTGCTAAAAGTAATGTAACTTGTATGATTTTGCATTTTTCATATACAACTCAGAAAGAACTGATATTTTGGATATAAGAAGCGTCAAATGACTACATACAAAGCTGTGTTACAGATGAAAATAACTTTAGTTTTGGATCCATAATACACACAAACACATAAGATTAAAATACGTGTATTTATATAGATATAGACATAACGACAAAAAAAAGAAAGACAAAAGTATATCACAGGGACAATATATGATCATGTTTACTAGGATGAATCAGAACATCTCTTCATCTGGTTCAGCTTCATAACGACGACGAGAACCGTTTGTATAGCCACGACTTTTATCTTCAACATAATATCGTTTACTGTCATCATCAACGGCTCATAGGATTGTTCATTCCATTCTCGCTCGAGTTACCATCCATGTTTATAATCAGAACGATCATGTAAAAATTTACAGATATCACCAAAACCATAATAACCTGAAACAGAGAATGACAAAATCAAACTTTATATTAGATAAAATTTTGTTTATTAAAAACCTGGTTGTTTATAATCTTTACAAATATTAGGTTGATAATCCCAACGAACAGATACGCAAACATTAGCAGGTGCATGAATTGGATCTAAACAAAAAAATACAATTAAGTCAAGTTTCAACAAATAAAAATAAATTTATCGAACCTTGATTTCGAACAAGACCACTATTAGCATTTCGTTGTGTACTATCTGTTTTATCATAAGATTGCTGATTAATTTTTGTCGCATGTTCACTAATAGTTTGCCGACTAGATTTATATTTAACATCAAGAAAATTTTCTTTTGCAGCTAAATAATTTGTATCATTATTATTATCTTCATTATCATTTTGGTTATTTTGTTGACACTGATGGTTGATTTTCATCATCATCAGAGGAAGATGCGGCATTGTTATTGTTAATACTCATTATCTGAAAAAAAGAACGAAAAATTTAACTAAACAAAATCTAATGAATACTTTTTATACATGTGTTGACTTTTAGTTCTTTATGTCTCATTTGTTACTCATATCAAGTTCAAAATCATCTGCATGACAATTAGACTTATAAAAACATACGTTTTTCTCGGAATATTTATTAATATAATAGTATTGGAACTAGCAACAGCATATAATAGGCGAGAATGTGTTAACCAATCTGCTACAGGGCAAAAACAAAACAAAACACACAGATTAAATGTATTCTAAAAAATCATAGTAATAGCAGCGTGAAAGATTGTAAACATCTATGTGTGCAAACCCATCTGACGTGAGTTCTCGAAAGATCATCCGATAGGATAAACATGAGAAAAAACAATGGTGCATAAAAGAGATTATTCAATAGAATATGTATATGTTATGGCCGAAGTTGGAATTCAGCCCAATTCCGAATTCGTCCAGACGAAATTGGAATTCTAACTTCGTCTGGACTAAAGTGGAATTCCAAGTTCGACTAAACTGATTATGGACGAGATTAGAATTCTAATTTCGACTAGACGAAATTAGAATTATTTTTTAATGAATATTAAGCGGTAAAAGATGTATTAAAAACATTGATGAATTTGTTTGTGACCGTGAGAGCGAAAAGAGCTAATGCGTGTTGTTCTACCAAATGTCACTCAGAGAGAAGTACCCTTTGTAACATCGAGTAACTCTCCCTCCCCCCTCCCCCATCAAATAAGAAGGCGTGGTCCTCTCTTCTGAAAATTTATATCGTTTTTCCAACGGTGACCTTCTAATATGCACTTACGTTTTTATTAAAAGCTTGTTGTAAAATGAAGGATTTTAGGATAAACCTCTAGTCTCTAAAGGAACAAATTTCATATTCAAGTGCTGTAAAATTCGCTGAATCCGAGAGAAAGTAGTGTTTTTAATAATGAACACTTTGCTTTTTACTCAAAAACTATTCTTCTAAATGCTAAAACCTCAAAGCTATCCCGGATTTATGAAAACCTTTTTGAAAAATTCGTGATCTTCTTTTATGTCGAGCGAAACATTTAGGTAGGTGTGGCCTTTTATTTTAGGCTGGCGTTCTAATTTGGGAAGAGTTACATTAACTTCGACTTTGTGGTATTTGTTAATTTGTTTTCGTAAAATTTAAAAAATTGATTTCTAATTCTCTTTTTTTCCTATGGATTTCTAGTCATTAAACAATAATTCTAATTTCGTCTAGCCGAAATTAGAATTCTAATTTCGTCCATAGTCAGTTTAGTCGAACTTGGAATTCTACTTTAGTCCAGACGAAGTTAGAATTCCAATTTCGTCTGGACGAATTCGGAATCAGGCTGAATTCCAACTTCGGCCACAACATATATATTTAACAAATTTAACCATCAACCGAGGAGACATGTGAAAGAAAAAAAATGAATTGATTTTTTGTATACGTCATTTTTCATCACATTTATCTGAAAGAATTTTAAACTTTAACTTTTTGAATAAGTGCTTCTTTAAATTCTTGTCGAAGATCATTAGGATTTATATCAAGTGTATCTTTAATCAACATTTGTTTATCATCAATATTATTCATAACATTAAGTTCAGTAAGATAATTACGTCGAAACATTTCATAATGTTTTTGAATATGTTGTTTCAATTAGATTTTTGATATTTTTTAAACATCGCAATGATTTTCATTCTCAACTAGAAAATAAAGAATATCGAAATTATAAAACTTTCTATAATATGAAAGAGAAATCTATCATCTACTTAAATAGATAGATATGATTGGGACAATGCGTGAACACAGTACTGATAATTTTTTTCTTAATACTACTATTTGTTGTTATGAAAAAAGATGTTCAACTAAATAGAGCTCCTCGGATCTAAAACTTTTTCTCTGGACCTGATAGTCGTTTCGAACGTGCAAAATACATCTGCCGATTATTGATATACAGCATTTAGCATGTCCTACATATTTTCCTGGCAATCATATAGCGATCGTGTAAGAATCAAGTTCTAATTGATGTTGGCTTTCAGAGTAATATCTGTCAAATCAGTTTCAGTCAACAGTAAATCTCCAAATCCACACTTCGGATCAGTATTTTATCCTGCAGAGTGGCGTCTCCTCCAAATATTGAGAGTATTGTACTATGTCATCGTGCTTTCAAAAATAGGCAGGCTCTAGATCTTTAAAAAAATTCATCTTACCTAAGACAACACGAAATAATCACTGTTATCATCATTGTCTAGCTCATACATATTGATTCCCAACTATAAGTGCTTCATTACTGTCAACAGCAGTTGGTGAGTCATCATTAGTTGAAAAACTATTCATTTTCACACTCAATTGTATTAAGTTCATGAGAAATATTTTGTTTAAAACATTGCAATTTACTTTTAGATATTGTGTCAGATATATCGATAATTGATACAATATTAAATTTACTACCTAAATGTTTCATTGTAATTAAATCAATTATTATTAATTAATGACCTGTTGGACCAATAAAATAGAAACAAACATGAATACGTATAGCACAATAATTTTTAATTTCTTTACTTTTAAGTTCTTTATCTAAATTTGATTGAACTCGTGTAAAAATAAACTTAATTTTGAGGGAATTTCACATTCAAATGAATCATAATTATTTTAGCGTGAAAGTACATGTGAAAAATCAAGTGTTGACGGTGTTGAGTCTAATCATATATTTAAATAAACTATATTGAAAACAAAACCGTCCAATATTGTTTTAATTATGATTTGATTTGGTCAATTATTAATACCACATTCTTCTTTTAGTTCAAATGTATGAATTAATGAAGTCAAAATTTAACAGTCAAATAAATGAAATAATAAATGAAAATCGTTCAATTTGTGTACCTGATATTTTAATATGGGAGGATCAGAACGCATTAGTACGCCTTTCATTATTTTTTGTTTGGTATTTACGTTAAAGTTTTCACAAAGACTTATTTCATACTACAAATGCAATGCAAAGAAACATCGGTATTTGACATTTCGTAAGAGTAACAAAAAAGAACGAATTAGAGAACAGTACATTTTACTTCATACTGGATGTGAGTGCGCGGGTGTGGGTTTGGATCCTTTTTTTAGTCAGGCCACACTTACACCACACACCCACAGACTCTTTACGAGCATCAGGGGAGATAGTCTCCTTAGTGAAATTTTTAGACATGATCTAGAAAGGAAGAAGCAATGTTTGAAAACGGTGCAATAACAAAAAATCACTTATTATGAGGTTTTTGCGCAGAAACAAGGAATATCATTGGTCGTTCTTTCTCTTCATCCAGCGAAGGGTTTTCGATGATCTGTTGTGAAGTGGGACCCCATTCTTCAACATGTGTGATAATAAACCCTTGCTCAAGAAGCAAGTTGAGGTAAGTTCCAATCAGGCGATGTTGCTTAACAACGCTTTCACCAAACCAATTGGTTACACGACGTCCTTCTGCCTGATAACTGTTCACTGGCCATGATTTTTGCCCGTCTTTGTCAATTAGCCAATCAGGATGTTTTGGAGCAGTATAAATCGGATGTTCTGCAGAAAAGACAACATGGCCACCCGGCTTTAACGAAAGATAAATCGTTTTCAGTAGTGCAGATAAGTTTTCAATGTAATGCAATGTGAGTGAGCTGTAGGCCAAATCGTATGTGTCTTCGGGGAGTTTGAGCAGTTCTAAGTCCTGCAGACGATAAACAATGGCGCTATCCGATGTCATCTCCCTAGCTTTGTTTAGCATTCTTTCAGAAATATCAAGACCGAGTACGTCTTTTGCTCCCTTTTGGCGTGCATCGCGGCAGAACCAGCCGTACCCACAACCGATATCGACAATGCTAAGTCCCTGCATTTTAGGCAGCATCCTGACAATTGAAGGCCATTCCGGTGCGCCGTTAAGTCCATGGAGTGAACGGTTAAGCTGGGCATAGCCCTCAAAAAAGTGCTCATTATCATAAATATTTTGTGCCATTTACGCTCTCCAGAAAACGTATTCAGCAACAGCTAAAATAGAAACAAGCAGATCAATTCCATGTTTTAGCTATTTCATATACACAGAAGTGTTTTGCTTTTTGACGGGCGAGCTGGCGATAGCACAAGCAATGACTGGCTATAGTATACTCTATTGAAGTCAGGATGAGATGTTCAGGTCAAGAGCGGAACTTGAGCTGCCTAGAGCGACGTAGAGTGCTTTCAGCCAGCTTCATTCTTTAGGAGCACTAGAGCAATATGTATTGAGAAAAGCAGATCATCCACAGAAGAGGACGTAGAGGAAGGGGCAAGAGGCTCTCCTCAGAGATTGGTCGCTGACGCAAAAGGGCGGCTCAGAGCAGAAAGATGGATTTAAGGATTGAAAGGATAGAAGTCGATGGGCTGGATATATGTGCTGAACTTTCTGTTATTAGATAAAGAAGAAAGCTGCTACTGCTACATCTACCACTTGTAGGCGTCGTTGTAGTGAAATTGTGGTTTGGAACACGGAGAAAAGCGAGAGGCGAATTTTTCTCTGGAGATACGAAGGATTCATGCAATTGCAGACGGAGGCAGTAACAAACTGGCTTGAGAGGTGAAAGTTAGATGGATTTTGACGTTGTAAGAAACGTAGTTCGGAGGCAGCGTGGAATATGAAAGTGTTCTCAGGAGAAGTTGTAAAAAAGAGTGAAGAGGATCGCAGCACTTGTGTGTGATTGCGAAAACGATTTGAGGGATACTTAAGCATGTGCACTGTTAAAGATAGTAGTAGTAGGTCTCAGAAAGCTTGGAAGTGCTGAGTGAACAGATGCACCGAAGAAGTTTGAGTGGCCATCGAAGGCTGTTCTTCCAATGTGGCAGGCAGCACAATAGAGCGGAAGAAGAAAAAGAGGGCTGATGTACAAAGAAGTATGAGATATGCACCTGTGGTTCAGGAGTGAAAAAGCGTGCTATGAATGGAGTAGGAACTGGAAGCAGAAACTGGATTGAGGCTCGGAACGGTAGGTCTCGAAGGGTTAACAGGGAGCGAGCGAAGAATCAGTGGAGAAAGATATGATGTGTGGTGTTTGTGTTGAGATTCTCTCAGATGAACGTTTACTAATTCATGACTTTGAGCGGGAATTGCAACTGCAAGACGAGCGTACGCTCTGCTCACAGGTTACTGTGTGCGAAAGGCAGAGGAGGACGTGAGAACCGTTATAAGTCATGTTTAACTGCCTTTTTAGAGGATAGTAGCAAGCGTACTATAAACGTAGAGTGTACTTGCGAATGCGGCTTACAGAAGAAAGTGGAGTTGGAAAGAATTTTGAACAGGACGTAATGAGTTGGAGAGAGCTTTATTGGTACCTGCAGCATTGATGTTTTTAGTAAGCTACTACAGCACTCCAAACTGTTATAGTAGATGGAAAAGTATACAAGCCTATGTCTTACGACTCGACGTTTATTCGGCTTTAAGCTACTTTTATGTGTATACATCTCCAAATACATCTATTTCATATGTAATTTGTGCCTATATACGAGAGAAGTGCATCAGAACAGATAAAGCATGAGAATGATATTACGACACAAAGAGAATGAGCCTCAAGTATGCATAGATAAGCGTAAGAGTAGCGCGATGATTTGGACTAATATCAAGTATATAACAACGCACAGTAAAAGAAAAGATATCACATAAAAACGATATGTCATCGGCACACAGAGGACGATTGATGCTTTGAAATGTGGGTGTGGGTGTTTTTCTCATTCTCATACTCACCCATACACCACACCCACACCCACCCTTAATAGAAAAGCGAATATGTTTGGCCATATATATTGCTGCAATGTGTGGGTACTAGTTCACTTTAGACATAAGCGAGAAGAGGAAAGAAAATATATTCGTCGAAATATGTGACCAACGAAAAGAGTGAAACGAAAAAAAGAAATGAAATGATCGAAAATACAGTATAACCTCTCTATAGTGGACACCCAAGGGACTTTTTCAAAGTGTCCACTATACAGAGGTGTCCACTTAAGAGAGGTTTTCGATTTCTTTCGCTTCAAAGTGATCACTATCGTTACTATAGTAGATTCCACTCCTTTCTCAAGTTCGTTCGCATGGAGGTATGTGTTCAGATAAACTTCTCTTATAATTTATTGAAATCTATTTAATTTTATTAATTCTTGTTGAATAGGTGAATGTGTGTTCAATTTAGTAATTTGCTGTCCTTTTATATTATCATCTGGCCTGTTCTTTTTTTGCCTAGTCTATTCTCTTTTTACCTTGTCTGTTTCGTTTCTGCCTAGTCTATTTTCTTTCCATTGCCTTTGTATTGCAGTGTACGTCGCGTATTGATTTCATTAGCGCCTTGTCACATGCACAATTCTGTCTAGACAAAGATAAGGCGACGAACTTGACAGACTGTCCACTATGAAGAGGTTATTCACTGCAATGGGACTAGATAAAAGTGTCCACAGTCCAGAATATGGAGGTGTCCATATTCGGGAGGTTCATTTCCAGCAAAAAAGGCTCGGTGGGACCGAGAGGTGTCCACAATAGGGAGATGTCCACTTTAGAGAGGTGTCCACTAACAGAGGTTTTACTGTATATATAGAGATGGCTACGATAGATGACGGTGATATATTGGAATATCAAACAGGGTACAGTTGGGTGATTTGCTCTTATAACAGCAGAATGAGATTTATTATGTTATGCATACAGGTAAAACAAGTATTTATATTTTTTTCTCATCATTGTGACAAATTATTAGAATTTTTATTCTTTTCTTTTAATTATTCCCCACCCTCTCCTCGTAAAATTAGTACACGTAATTTAAGAACACTCAAGTTTCAGATATAGTTTGTCAATTTTTTTCCTTCCATCGCTTGCCACTGTCATCTATCGTAGCCATCTATATAATTTCGATCGTTTCATTTCTTTTTTTCGTTTCACTCTTTTCGTTGATCACATTTTTCGACGAATATATTTTCTTTCCTGTTCTCACTTATGTCTAAAGTGAGTGAACTAGTACCGCTCATTCATTTATTAAGAAAATAGACCAAGATTGAGTAGATAGTAGCATTACATTGATATGAGTCTTGAAAAGAACGAAGTCAATGTTGAAGAGACAAAACTACCGACTAATGCATCAAATTATATTACGGTGTAGATTCTGTATAGAGAGCGATTACTGAACTTTTGCGAACAGGGAATAGTTTTTCAATTTTTGAACAATGTCATTTCTTTTTATAACTTTTTGCCATTGTTGAAAAGTAAGATGATCTAACTTCTATTCAAATATTGTTCCTTCATCTATATAGTATGTCATACGCATCGATTAGTAAAAATGTCTTCAAAACTAAGAGAAAGATGCACTTAACGACATAGTACTGTTTTATTGATGTAAAAATCGAAATTTCAAAGATTCATACAAAACAATCAAGAGCACATGAATACATGTTGATATATTTAATAATTCAATTCAAAAAAAACCATGAAACATGTAGAAAAATCATCTGTTTTTACTGAAACACGTTTAATCTAGATCTAGGAACTACATAGATATGCTTGACGGAGTTCGTCGATGACATCCGTACCCGGGTTACCAGGTCTTCCGAAATGGCAGAAAAAATTCCGAAATTTGACATGTTTCCGAATGGTTTCCAACGTTCCGAATTCTTGCGAATTTTAAGTTTTTTTCCAAAATGTAATATTTTTCTAGATTCGAGCTTTTATGAGTTTTATTATAAGTTCTAATTTAATTTTTACAGGCAATTAATGCATCATCGGTGTTCTATTGTAATGATTAAATAGCACAGAGTTTTAAGATCACTAAAAGTACACGCTCTCATGAATCTAAAGCCTTTCCAAACTGAACGAGACATCTTGTATAGTGAAAAAAACTATTTGAATAACCTATTTCTTCAACGTGAACTAAATTCTAAATTTCAGAAGACGCGCTTTTCCACATGATAATTCTCACATGTTAAACTGAATTAGATTCAGCTATGAATGATGAATTTCAGGGTTCGAATGTTAATATAAATGAGATTAAAGAAAAGAAAAAAAACTATAACAGTAGCAGCTTTCACATAAGGGTGTGAGTGTTGCTTTTGTCTCTACACATATCCACCCACACCCACACCCCAGATATTCAGCTAAGATATTCCAAAATTTCGAAAGAAATACCAAGTGTATGTGTGTTTCCTTGGCATCTACATGGAGAGAGATGCGGTGTGTATCTTCGGATATGCTTGTATGTATACGCTTATTATATTCGTACTTCTTGAGGTTAAAGAAAACGAATGGATGGAAAAAGACAGAAAGGAAAATGTCGAAAACGAGAATATGAGGTGAACATGAACATGCATGATTGAAGGTATGGGTAGCGAGATTTGTACTTCAATATACTCTCGGTTTTAGCATTTCTATTCATCTACATTTGTATTATTTTTGTTTTTCGATATTTTTCTTTTCTACTTTTTTCCATCATACCAAAAAAACTGATGATACCAATGAAGATAGGAATTTGTCGATGTAGTCAGTTCTCAGTTTTATAGACAATTTCTCTTCGGATTTTTTTCAATTATGAATATGTTATATAGTTGGTTATGCTCGCAAATCGTTTTATATATTGATCTGAAGTGATTATTGTGGAATAATTTCATTGAGATAATGCAATGAATTTTTTATTTTTGAATATCATACTTACAAGTTCATTGAGATACTTTCATTTCATGACGAAAAATAAAGAGAAAACTAAAATATATTATTGAATAAAATAATATAAGCAAGTATTGAAAGTGGTGTCATTTCAAAGAAACCATGGACGAAATTTTCCAAAAGGAAAAGATATCTTACGTTTTGGAAATAAGCAATATTTCATAGGTATAGAATTTATTTTGAACAATACATTTTTTAAAGGTATTTATGAATTATGCATACAGAGCAAGCATTCTTCATGTATGAATTCACCATACATATGTAAGTTCTGTTTCATTTTATGATGCTGGTGGTCATGTCTGTCCACATGGTATGTACATTTGCTTCTTCACTGTTACTTAATTTATTTTAATCTCACTTCCAACATCCCGTTCGCTTTTGATGAAGTAAAGATCATCGTTAGAGAGGATATCAATGGTGATATCAAATCAAATCTAAGACAGATTGTAATATCTTTTTAAAGTTCAGTATATAAAGTTGAACACGTCTAGATGCAATTTAACTTCGGACTGCGTCTAATCGTATTCAGATATATTTTTGTTTTAAAAAGTGTATCTATTGAAACACTTCTTGTGCTTACACTTGTGGATATGGCGAAAAGAAGATCCATCCACACTTGCATCTGTAGCCACACCCCAAGATTGATTCTGGTTTGTTTGTAAAACATTCGAAAATTGTATTGATCACAGTGAGAACAAGTTGTGCTGATTGACGAAAAGTTCGAATTCGATCACAATCAATTCTATAAAAGTATTTTGATATTTTCTGAATAAACTTGACTTAAATTCGATTGAATATCTTCACAAAGACAAACTAAAGTAAAACTCAATTCTTCAATTAATTTTTCTTGTTCACGACAATCTGCTAATGTCTTAAGAACATTTCTCAAATTTATTTGATTAGAAAGACAAATGAAAGAAAAGAAGATTTTCTTTATTGTCGAGCTACTCGTTTTTTTTCATTAGAAATTGTTGATTGAGTTTTGTTCATTTCTCATTAAATTGATCAATTTCTTGTTGTAAATTCAATCAATTGAAGTTTATTCATCTAAATAATTTTCTCTGCTTTTTTCATTTTGAGGGTGAGGATGGATGTGAGTGGGCATTAGAATTATGCCATATCGACATGCACACTTAGCGAATCACACCATCTAGATATGGTTAACAATGAAGACGATTCTGAGTATTTGTCATAGTAAAAGGCCACGAAATTAATGAGAAGAGAGAAGCAACGAAGTGTTTTCTCAAGATCACGAAGAAATAACTCGAGCACACTATTAGATGTTCCATTGAGATAGATTGTAGCGCCCGATGGCAAAAGATAGATTAAGTAACCTAGGATAATATGAGATCGGAGACTTTATTTGTCTTGTTATAATTATCAAAGTTTTAAAGTGTTGCAGTGTTATTATGTAAAAGTTCGATTGGTTTTCATTGGGAACCGTTGAAACAATTTGTTGTTTCGTTTCTGAAGGACCTTCATCTTTTCTGACTCATCTCTACTCATTGAGAAATTTCGAAATTACAATCATCTATATGCATTCGTCTTATATAGTCTGCATTTTCTGTTTCAAAGAGCAGTTGTTTGATATACGATACTGATCGAATTTTTCCTCTTCGACGTATGTTGAACGGGATATCAATGATGTTGATTCATGGTCGAGTTTTGATTGGTTATCGAGTGATTATGTACTTGGTTCTTTGTAGATCAATTGCGTTTCAAATACATTATCTTTTTATCTTCATTTATGAGCGACAGTCAAACGAAAACCAAAGCAAACGACTGCAAAACCACATCTCCTTTGGAGTATGTATTGTTTCTTGCATGAATGCTAAGGCAAAGAACACTAATTGCATATTTTTACCTGACTTGCTATCAGAAAAAGAGAGTATTTGTGTATGCTATGCTTGAGAATTTTCTGAGAACAAAGAAATCGCAAAAACGATTTTTGTTGGACAGAAACTGCCAGAAAAACCGACTGATGCAACTAATAACTGCTAAGTTATTATAGTCACCTCACGAGTAGGTTGATTTTCGAAAGACTCATGTATTGAATCGTTGATATTTGTTTTTAGTAATGACACTCACCAGAGTTCGAGCACAGACGTTCTTTCGCGGGAACGTAATGAGATCAAACCATATTTGCCGCGAGACGAAACCACCCTAAGTCGCTTGACAGAAGTGGTCGAGAATTTCGATCAGATGAACTTACGAGAACCACTTTTACGTGGTATCTACGGTTATGGTCTCGAACGTCCTGCAAATGTTCAACAACATGCTCTTAAACCGTGTATTTCGGGTTCGTTTTCTGTCATTTCTCTAGAACTGAAATTTGTTCCATAAATATTCATTCTTCTTAAAGGTTACGATGTGATCGCGCAAGCACAAGCAGGTACAGGCAAAACTATAACTTTCATCATTGCAGTTTTACAACAACTCAACGTGGACTGCAAAGACTGTCAAGCATTAATTCTGGTACCAACGCGTGAACTGGCTCAAGAAGTATAGTTTTCTCTGACATATAATCTTTGTTTCTCATCAACTTCTTGATTCGATTTGTAATTTAGATCCATAGAGTAGTTTTAGCACTAGGTGAACATATGCATGTGACATGTCATGCTTGTGTTGGTGGTGTGAATTCTCGTGAGGATATGAAACAGCTTGAAGCGGGTGTCCAAGTTGTTGTTGGTACACCTGGTCGGACCTATGATATGTTAAACAGATCGGCACTTCGTACGTAATTTATGTCTTATATGTGTCGCATTTTTATTTTCATTCACGTTGTAGGCAGTGAAAATATCAAAATGTTCGTATTGGATGAAGCTGATGAACTTTTATCTCGTGGTTTCAAGGAGCAAATTTATGATGTATTTACGGCGCTGCCAGAAAATGTTCAAGTCATTGTTGTATCGGCTACGATGCCCTGCGATTTACTCGAAATCACAGCTAAATTTATGAATGATCCTGTGAAAGTTCTTATCAAGAGAGAAGAACGAACGCTCGATGGTATTCGTCAATTTTACGTGAATATCGAACGTGAGGTAGATAGACATACTTGTCATTCTATGATGATGAACTAATGCAGAATTGTTTTTATCCAGGAGTGGAAATTAGATACATTATATGAATTGTTCGATACATTAACAATCACACAAACTGTCATTTTTTGTAACACATGTCGCAAGATCGATTGGTTAACTGAAAAACTACGTGCACGTAATTTAACTGTGTCTGCTCTGGTCAGTTTCACGATGATAATTTTGAACGAACCATTTGTAAAATCATACATTGGGATTCGAATTGATTTTATTTTTATTGTAGCATCTTAATATGGATGCAAAACAACGTAATGATGCCATAAAAGAATTTCGAACGGGCTCCAGTCGAATCTTGGTAAGAGCAGATACGCTTGAAGGTGATACTGATATTCCACAAGTTAGCCTTGTTATCAATTATGATCTACCGACTAATCGTGAGAGCTATATTCATCGGTAAGAATCAAATAATTTCGAAAAGAAATGAATTTTGTTCTTTTGGTTAAGTATTGGACGTAGTGGTGCATTCGGTCGAAAAGGTGTGGCTATCAATTTCACTACCAATGATGAACGACAAACATTACACCACATTGAACAATATTATAATACACAAATCGAAGAACTGCCTATGGACTTTGCTGATTTGATTTAAAAGCGAGACTTCTGTTCTTGCTCTTTGTATCGATACAAACATCACCGCGTAGTTATCATCTTTTGATCTTCTATCTATTCTGATGATATGAAAAATCAACTCCTAGCTAACTTCCATTAGATTCTTTTTTTATGCTTACTTTTTGATTTAGATCTGAAATAAAGATGACTAACACTAGAATACGTCATTAAAGTCAAGAAATCGTTTAGTTAACAATCATTTTCGTTTTGTTTGTTTATCAAGTCATCTTTTTTATGGTTTTTGCTACGTTTCGGGCGTGGGTGTTAGAGAAAAGAACATATCCACCCACCCACACTCTATCGCTCGAATGCATCTCCTAATTTTACTGTTTTTTGTCTATTTCGAAGATTTCTCCATGCTTCCGATGCTCGTTTTCGTTAATGATTGTAAAGATGCTGCTCATTCATTCCAGGACTTACACCTATAATAAATACAGTTACATCCACACCCGTAACGAGTGATATATAATAAATCCTATAGTTTTGTCGAATGCAAAATAAAAGAATTTTCTTCAAAAAATTCACGACGAGTGAAATTAAATAACAAGATGTTCATGAACTATAAAAGAAACTAAAATTACGATTCAAATTTGTCGAATATTAATAGATGGTAGTGGAACGAATTCGATCATAGTAAAATTGATTTATTCATTTGACTTGAATGATAAACAAATATTCGCTAGCATCACGACTATATTAGGTTCTCTTAGTCAACAACTATTTGTTCATTCTGTCAAAATAGAAAGATGAATTTTCATACAATTAAATCATATGTCACAGCAGTCATTCATAAGTGTTTGATGTAAATATGCTTACAACAGTGAATATCATCTGGAAAACAGAAAAAAAAAGTTCGACTATGTTAGAGAGATGTTACACTACGATTTTTACAACTACAAACATGCGTAACTATCAGGATATAAAAATAATTTATTAATGGACTGAAATCATCGTCGTTCAACTACTTTAAGCATTTCGATTTCTCAATTCTGCCATGGACAGACTTATTGTCATTCATCTGCAAAGTCCACGAGACTTTAATCTTTAAGAAATATTTAAACATAATACTGATTTTATCTTTCAACATTATCAATCATTTATCGATCAAATTCATGCTATTTATCTCTTACTCTGCGGTCAGCGTCGATACCACTGTAGAAGTTTACAAGATATACCTTTGTTTTATTTACGCTATTCATTTATGTGTAATATAGTTCTTCAAGACACGTTTTATACAAGCTCATGTATCCGTGTCCATAGACCCAATATAATGAAATATTTTACGAGAAATAAATATTGTCGAAAGTGTGTGCATACAATTTTAACCAAGAGAATTGAAAGAAACTCTAAAAGGCAAGTTTCAATAAAAACTGCTCATAATTGAATACAAAATGGACCCAAATATTTACAAAATCGTAAGTCAAGTTTTGATCACCGAAAACTTTCGAGCATTATTTTTATATTATTTCTTTGTCTACGCACGTTTTTCACACTAAATAGTAAATTGATGCTGATAACTATAAGAATTTGGTACTCTGGGTGAATTCATTTCCTAAAACGTATCTGTAATTATAGAACGAGTAATTCAGAATGTATTTTTTGTTGTTGTTGTCAGCCTGTGCAGTTATTTGTACGTGTTCAAGAAAAGAACTAGGTCCATTCACAATTTACAAATCTAGTTTGATATGCCACAGAAAAAGCTTATAAAACAAAAGACACATTAGTTTCGATATCTCGAAACGGATACCTCGTTTGATTTATTTTTGTAAATGAGGTTGAGAAATTTCAATCGACTCGAAAAATTGATGATCCTGGTACATTGAGCAACGTGAAACAACGTATGATATGTATTATTGATGATGAATGACAAAAAAAAAATACTTTTTCTTGTTATGAATAATTTATAGGTTACTGTTTTACCTATTCTGTATGATTTTCGAAAATTTCCTTCGATGTTTATGTATGAGAAAAAGTGCTAAGTGAAAATAATCAGCACAATTACACTGTTGAAAATTATATAATATATTAAACGGTATGTATGTGGTGTTTCGCCGACAAAAACCTCTGCTTGGTATTGGAAAAGTACTTGTGATCGATTTTCGCTACAATCGAATAATAACATGAAATACATTATCGTCCAATCGTCTTGAAACATCTTTCAAACACTTCAAAAATTCTAATTGATATGCCACTTTATTCGATATTAAATATAAGACATAAGTAATTACTTTTGTCGAAAAGATCTTGAAATTCAAAATCATGTATAATTTTGCATCTGATTTTACAGCCGATATAGCTATAAAATTGTAGAGACGTCATATTGTTACGATTGAACTTTGAATAGAGTATCACTGACAAGAAATATCGACGCAAAATACGTTTGACTTATTATCGATTATTGTAAATAAATTTTAACTATTAATGTTATTGAGATATACTTATAAATTATTTAAACTTCACTTTTGATCAGTTACGCTATGTGAATGTGAGGTAATGAACGCACTGCCTTGCTTTACTTTTAAAAGATATCATTTTCATACACAGTCGCAATTGATTAAGAGATATATGTCTATAATAATTATTTTTATCATAAATGGGATACAAATAATTTTTTATAGTGAAAATAAATCTCTGTTGAATTTTCTATGTTGGATACGACAAATTGACACTGTACAAAAACAACTAATGATAAAGCTCTCAGAAATTTAATACTATTGATTCGAAAATAACTTAATATAAGAAACGGCATGCTTTGGTTACAGTTTTTAAACATTTGTATTTGTTAGTGTTAGCATAAATGATGACAAAATTACTCTTAAAAGATGGATAGCCTTCAAATTATCTGTAAGCAAATGTAGCTTTTTATATCGCATGAAAATTATTAATCCAATTACAATTGTTACTAAAATCGTTATTTTTATGCATCAGCTGAGGATATTATCTATATTGCTCATTATTTGTTTAGTAACTATTGATTAGCATACACACATACATATTACGAGCGAAAGAAATTTTGTAAGGAGAACTTTCATCAAAATAAATATATTTATCGAACTAATTTTGTTTTTCAGGAAAACATGTTTTATTTAATTATTTTGAATTATCTAGGGCAGTTCATAAAATTATCTCAAAGAAATTTATACAATGGAATTATGTAGAAGTCTTGAATCAAGTTTTTCAAAGTTCTCGACATCGATGTGCATTTTGTTACCATCAGATGATATATTAATTTCAAGGACATTTTATATAGTATTTATAGAAACCTTGAATAGTACAATCATGGCATTATATATTGACCGAAAAGATCCAATCAACTAAATATAATTCATGAGCGTCAAAATGGAAATAAAATGATAAATATGGAATTTATTAGAATAATACAAATTACTCTAGCATTCAAGTTAATGAGTTAGATTTTGATTTCTCATCTAGTTTGTCTATTAGTTAAATCTCTATCATCATTCTTTTGCAGATACTAAGTTAAGTAAATAAACGTAATAATTGAAAATTATCACAAATCTAGTGATAAAGTTAGTTGAACTTTGAAATATTTTAATATGTGAGTATTCTGATGAATTTCTTTAACCATCTTCAATTGTCGAGTTGATAATGACCGTTTGAAATATGAATGATTAATTCGTTTTACAACGTGGAAAATATTTTCAAGTCAGTGATTATTCTTACTATATGAGTTAGCTGATAGCTTTTTCAATAATGTATATAGTCACGAAATTCTAACATGTTAACAGAGTTGAAAAAACAATTTATCAAAGTTATGAGATTATTAGCTGTGAAATAATATTTAGTTTTCTACTATTTTCAACAAGATTTTTTGAATATTTTGATCAATTTCATATTGTTTTTAGATGACAAATTATTCGGGACTTTAATAGTTGACGTCTAAACGAATACTTTTTATTACGATTTACGGACATTTTCTACTTTTCGCGTGGTATTATGAAATTTGATGAAATAATCTTTGACAGATTTTCGAAAGAGAATAAAAGAGAATTTGAATATATGATAAAATGAAAATAGGAGTATTGGATTTTGCTCGTATTAGTGGCAATCATGTATAGCATTCAGTATAATTTCGAAATTCTATAGAAATGACGACAAAATCAATCGTTGCCAGATATTTTATTTTTCGAATTCTTTCAGAACTCGAACAATTGGATCAGCAGTTAGCTCTAAAAGTGATAAGTAAAAAGATAGATTACCTCATTTCTAAGTTAATACTAAGCGAAAAGTTATTACACAAGGGCTCAATATCACATAAAAAACTATTTTTATGAATTTTGATAAACAGCACTAAATGCATCACACACATAGAATTTGCCTAATAGCAGCATATTCTGATGAACAGGCATAAATTTGTTGTTAAAACATTGCAATAAAATAAAACATCGGTTTGATACTTTTCAATTCACATATGCTATTTTGTTATGAAATGCTTTTCAAAACTCATAGCTACTTGAGAATGTGTTTCTCTGAGACTACAATGAGTTTTAACATATCTGATTCTTATTCGAAAATCATTTTGACGATAATTATAAATATGTTGCTTTGTAATGTATTAACAAAAAGACTTTTGAAGACCTTACATAAGACTATCTGAAAAACAAGTTCTCTGAAAACCACTTCTTATTTGAATGCTGAAATGAAATTATTGTTATGTTTTAATTAATGGACGTTTGCAAGAATTTCGATTAGAAAAAATCACGTCATCACACAGCTGAATGTTCATTACCATCTATCAACTCTTTCATCTAGAAGGCAAAACAAATTGATTTCTTGTAAAAATTTTAGAAACTTATTTTCAGTTCATTTTTCGTATCTTTTCTATATATATTTACACTCAACAAACCAAAATCGATCCCAAAATACTAAGAGATGATAGTGTAAGTGAAAAAAAGACGAACATTTAGATTTAGACATACACAGTTTAAACTGTTTTTTTGTACTTGATCGATCATTTTTTTAAGCATATAACCAACAATATCGAATATTTCGGTCATTTGTTGTTGCTCCGCAATTTTTTGTTGATTTTGTGCAATCTCTTGCTGTCACTTTGCAATTTGTTCTTGTTGTTGTGCGATTTATTCCTTTGATTGTTACTAAAGAATACGTTGTGGCATTTTCTAAAAAGAAATATATAGAATATGAAAAATTTGTCATACATAAGCTTAACTATAAGACTGAGGTACATCTTCAATGGTAACAATTTAACTTAAGTTGAACATACTTGAGATTGTTTCGAAAATTAGATGATCAGTTATGAAAATATGCATTTTTAACGAAGCAGCTAACTCGAGCAGTTGTTGTCGAAAAGAAGAACTTCTTTTAGTTTCTGTAAAAAGTTATCGAATCTCTTAAAGTAGCACGTAGATTTTGCTACATAAATGTATTAGCCAACATTTTAAGATGACATTCAATAAGGTACACATATCATGTGTAGTATAAAATGATAATCGATATTAAATTTACTATTGCTATATTGAACTAAATAATACTTAAATATTATTATATAAGCTTGCAATTAGAAGTATCGAGATATTTCTGTTAAGAATAATACTTTTATTATTTGATGCCTTTTAAGTTATTGATAGTTAAAAGAAGATTTATTATAACTAATTATACATACCGAATAAATATCAGAAAAAATCTACAAATAGAGATGTATGACAAATGTCAACAGTTCGAACTGCTATTCGACAAATCATTCGATTCTTTTTTTTAATACAAAACTTAATGGATTGTTTGGAAATATTGAACAGAATGCAGGATGTTTTCTGAAACTTTGATATATTTTTTTAATGAAAAAAGTAATATTATTGTTGCAAATATGAATTCTTATTTCGCCATTTTCATGTTCCTTGAAAACAAAAACAAGGGTCAACAAATACGAAGTAAGTTATAAACAAAAAAGAAAGATCACTACTTTTAAAAATAAGATGGGATCAAACGAAATTAATGCAAAGATCTGTTGTCTTCTAGTACTTTTCACAGTTATGTAGCATGTTTAAGAAAAGTAGTAGATGAATTTAAGATCTTCGACGTCAAACAATATATCAAAGTTTAATAAATCATGAATAATTATAGAAGACTGACACAAGATTTATATGAAGAGAAAGACGAATAATTAATATATAAAGGAAAGTGAAGATGAAAGAATAATTAAAAATAATGAATATCAGCACGAATCCCAATGCACAAAACTATTATGACTTGTCTTTAACGCTTGTTTGATTCGAAAAACAAAAATCCTTAAGAATTAGATTTCGATAACTATGAACAACGTTATAGGATGCTTTTATAGAATTATAAGAAGTATAAAGCATAGATATCAGACACTAAAAATAGATGTAGTGATAGTGATCGAGAGTAGACTATTTTTGTAGAATCTTTAACAATAAATATACTAAATCTTTTACATAGTATATCTTTGGACGTAGACTGAATCTATCGAGAAGAGTATAAATTAGATATTTTATTAGTATAAAACTGAAGAGAATCACTGAAATTTATAGTTCAGTTTGAACAAAGACTAAAACAGAGTAAGAAAATCATACATACAAGTTTTAGAAAGTCAAAATACATAAAATTCATGATCAGCAACCTTGCCAATATGAGCAGCAAATCTGTAGTCCTATATATTTCAGTTCAGTGTCAAAGAATAAGATTATACTATTTCAGTTAACAACATTTTAATAGCCGTATGAACAGATTTCGAGAAACCTAGTAGCTTATGCCATGGAAATCTTCTGACTCCAAGAAAGTACACTACATTCCTGCATTAAAATATCCAGGATTCATAGAATCTGATGAATGGATGTATTAATATTCAAATAGACACATAGTCCTTCTTTAGCTTTACTTGGTTAAAATAAAATATTTGGTAACATTCAAAAAGCAATGAAAAAAATTTAGCATTGAAAATATTTATTTTGATTGTTTCCATGATGCAAGAAATTGATACTTTGACTTGCCAAAAAATTAATAATGAGAGAAAGAAAGAAATAGAAATCTTTTTTGGGTATAGATATGCCAGTATGCGACATGGTAAAGCGTTTTTATAATTAGAAGATTCTTTGTTCGCAGTTATTGGCCGATATTGACATCACCTCTCATTGATCTATTTTGTCGTGCATATCTAGTGTCCGTCAATGTATTATCTGTTGATATCTCTTCCATTGTTCTCTCTCCAATGTAAGTGTGTGTTGTTTAGGAAGTAGTTAAAGTCTGTAGATGTGAAGTGGCTGATAAATATCATTGCGAATAGTGTCAGCAAGCTACTCCATCTAGTTTGTCGTTATAGGTTGCCCATAGAACAAGAGGCGTTATATACACTCAGGCAATAATGTAATCATCAAGTATCTGTAGATCATATGGTACACTACGATGAGCTTATGTTAAATATATTATTACTAGAATATTGTGTCATCAGATTTAATGGATATAAAAGAAAAACAGTAAACTGTGATCTCATCAGGTAATTAATTTTCCTTATAGATGTCTTTAGTAGAGTAAAAGTTAATAGTTATGAAACATGTACTCTCAGATATTCAGGTCTACTCTACGAAGAAGTCGAGTTTTTTATTTCTTAAAGTTATGGAGATTCAATAAACAATGTAAATTTTACAGGCATTTTTTTTTAAATTATTTTTAGAAATATTTCTGCCGTCTCATGAGAATGATAAGATAATAATAGCTGTTGAAACAAAAGTCAAATATCCAATATTATAAAACATATTTTAAAAAATGGCATCCTTTTTTATTCATTCTCCTGACGGTTTCATATAATACTGATTTCAATAGACTCTTTCCCTTCAATTTCTAGTAGTTTTAGTGGTTATTAGCTCACATTTTGTATAGAAAATTATTGCAATATAAAACTTCAATTTATTCAGTATTTCTTATACTAACGGTGATATATGTGATTTCTTTTAAGATCCAAGAAAGCAACAATGTCAACGATAGATACAATTAGGTTTGAATCTCCATTTTTCTGTGGACGACAACTGTTGAAGTATATAGTGAGAAAATCGATCCACCTCACAGGTGAATCTTTGACAGATTCATAACTGTTCTGACATGTTGGCTCTTCAATTCTATCGACCGAGATGCTACGAAATCTTTCATCGTGTTCCACATTTTTCATTCCACTGATACTGAATGGAGAGCTTTTTCATCAAGAGAAAAGAAAATCAATGGTCATTTTATCGGATCATTTGTTGTGACTGACGTCAATTCCTCGGTTAGAAATCAAAATGGTAAAGAGAACACTATTACCGAATTTAGCGATCCAGATATTGAAGACTTTTAGCCAGTTGTAGTCACATAGAATGGTCGCACAATGAAACGACGATATACACTCAAATAGTATTTACACTCGTTTTATCGTGCTGTCGCCACTAATGGTACTGTTGTACTTTTGATGGCTCATATATTTTTAACTGTTTCGGACTGTTGATCATTGCTTCAATTATCTATGAGTATCACAGTAATAAATCTATCTGTCTGCTCTGAACTGAACGATGTTTTAATTATTATACAGGTCAACAAATCAAAACACTTAATTAAACGCTTATTTGAGCACCTTTTGATTTTATTTCATTATTTTTACTTGCTGGTGCCATCATGTCTTGTCAACAGTCAGCTATAAATACTAGAGAATTATGTTAAAAATTTCTTTTTCTGGTTGCAGCATTGGATAAGAACGAAGACGCTTTTGGTAAATTGATTTGAGATGTTGTGAAATCAATTGATACTTAAATAAAATATTGCTTTTCAATCATTGGAATTACTTTTGAAAATCAATAATTTTATGAACTATAGAAGTCTAAGTATGCACAAATAAACAATGAAATCGAAATATTCGACATGAATAATAACTCCATGAAAATAACGTGTGATTGACATGATTTATTACTAGTACATCAATAGACTTTCGCGATAATCATGAACGTTTCGCCTTAAATATGGCTAAAAAAATATAAATTTATTCATTTTTACAGATATCAAGACAACATTTCGATTCCATTGAGAGTCGTTTTTTATGGCTGAAATTTTATCAATGATTACATCTTTCTATTTCCATTGTTAATAGGACACTATCGATCTGAAGTATAAACGCAATTTTTATTAAAACTGGTCTGTTGATGATTAAAATTCGTTTACAAATTCAAAATCGATCATGTGTATTAATTTCTTTATTCGAAGATTGTTTGTTTTGCTCCAAAAAAGCAAACAAGATTCGCTCATAATCCCATACGATTTGCTAACATCACTGGGAATCTTATAAATATCATAAATCTACCTTATTTATATTTAAAAGCTTCAATTAACTAAAATAATATATCAGAGCTATAGTTTGACTCTTCAAACTTGTTGAAGCATAGAAAACTTTTCCCTATACAATGTGTTTTATTTCAAATCAGGGTGTGAAAATGCATCTAGTTTGAACTACAGTAAGCTCCCTTGGTATTTACACTTTCGATCTAACATTATGTTTCTTTTACAAGCAATGTTTTTTATTTTTTCATATCAATAATGAATAGTCCTTGCTTACAAAAAAAATAACATAGAAGACTTCGAATACATGAATAATCGATATGCTCTTTGATTTATAGACCTGCGTGCTGTTTAATAGTTTTCATTCATATCTACAAAAAACACTGATAAAAGCTCTACATGAAGACGATAAGTATTGTGATTGAAAGTAATAACGTCGTTGCTATCAAAAAATCAACGAAGAGTAACAGTTGCAAGACTATGCATTGCAACAGAAAATCCTGTCGTGACATTAGCACTGTAAGTTGTGATAATCAAAAAATATTTAGTGTGACTATGGAACGTATAAGCCATATAGAATTTTTGATGATTATCACAGTCATCATCACATGTAAGTAGATTGGTAGACGAGTTTGCAATATTGAAATACTTTACATACAAATAGCTATATATCTCAAGCGTACTATTGCTTTTCCCAGTCTAAAAATCACTGATATTCATATTTATTTGAATGCTTGATAATAATACATCTTCCCGCGTTGTCTCCCATTTGAGAAAACGTTGTGCTATTATATGTCAATGTATTCGGATACATCATAGTTATGCCACGAAAAATAATTGATGGATACGGCGAATGCATTGTATACCCCACTAGAAATATGTTAGAACCAGTTACGACTGCAAACATTCTGAGTCAATAGACAAATCTCTTTTCTTTTCAGAGCTCTTCTATTTTTCAGCTATTGTTTGCTTTCTGAAATGTATCTCATTATTCAAAGAGACTTTGGGCAGCAGAACTATTCACAATAGTTTTATCATTTAGTGAATGGTTCAGTTGTACTGAAATGTTCAGTACTGACTGTTTCTAGCAAGAAAAGCTTTTGATGAACGCATTAGCATGATATGTCAAACTAGTTTCATTTTCTAACTTACTCATGACCTATCTATAATCTCTAAAAGAATCATTATAACTTTTTTACCAGAAAAGATACAAAGCTACGAATACTTTCAAATTGAAGTCTATATCCGTGCATCAATTTTAGTCGAACAGAGTTTTGAAACTTATTTCCATTTATTTTTACAATTATTTTAGTGTATAAATGCTTAAATAAACAAAATAATACGCTTTCGCGATATTAACGCGTGAATCCTAATAAACTGCACTAAATTTTTTCGCACTTGTTTTCATTTACTTCCTGTTCATCAAAAATACTTATTTACACATCAAAATATAGAGAAATTCAAACTCTACAAAGTTGTTAATATTGTATTTCAACTAAGTTTTCTTAGTGGGTGCCTAGTTAAAAAGATTCATATCAGCCAAACTTTTTAACTACAATGGGTGTGGGTGGGTGGAAGAAATACTAACATCCAAACTCACACCCTTATAATTCTTTAGTAAAGCTCAGTGTTTTCTTCCGGTTAATAATTTACATATGCAAATTTTAAAAAGCGAAGTACACTGACATTTGTTGTATATTTACACAAATGTCATAGGACAATACACATAGTAAACACACAGCGGTGACCTAAAAAATTGAACAGAAGGTCGAAGATCAATATCATACAATATATATATGCACGATAAATAGAAAAGGATAATTCTTATGCCTTCAGAAGCTATGCAGTTCAGAATAAGGCTTCGAGTCTTGGTCTCTATTCATAACTACTGCTGAGCTACGTGAAACATTATCAGATAATGTGTCAAGATAAAGACATTTTTTCTTCATACTTTTCTATCCTGAGCAGTGTAGAGGACATCAGCCAACTTATACTAGCGTTTTTTCTCTTATCTCCACCATTATAAACCAATCTTTGTCCTGTAAGAGTTTAGAAGCTAACTCAACATCAGAATATTTCGATATTGTATACAGAGTACGTAAATTCTCTCATTTTAAAACAAATACTGACCAGTAATTCTTGTTCTATAGTGCTTGTCAATGCTTTTTCACCATTTCATGGTTGACAAGCGACATGGAACACTACTCTTGTCTTTAATGAGCAGGGTATATCTTGTTTCCGTCAATACTAGCCCCCTCACTCACTCACACTCTCTACAAAAAATGAATCGAGGTCAAACGCATTGTAAATCATTGCGACAATGAGATAGAGCATCTGAGCAGTTCTGTCATCTATCGTATTTTGAGGCAGGAAAAAAAATTAAGCAATTATACGTTAAATTGGACAATAACAGGCGAATCGCAGATGATCACATTTCGTCATTTTTGTCACTTTTTTTGTTCTATTCATTCTTATTGATGTGCCATGTCTAACGCACCAAAAACCGTAGTGAGCAGCGACGAAACGAATGCTTTTTTTCTCTTTATCAAATAGTGCTCACATGGCTTTGCGTTCTGTTCGACCGAAATATCAAAGAAGAAACACGCACATTTGTGAAAGCGTGTTGTTGTTTCAAATTACTGAGACTGCTTCACTTCATCTAATAGTTCCAATCGTTGACGGCAACAATAACAACACCACACATTTTTTACATGACCATGCATTAAGGTTTGCCTATTTCGCTCGTTTCAATCTATTACTCGATGATTCGTCAGAACGCGATAAAGATTCTTAGTTCGAATGTATACTATTTTTCTTTCTAAGAGTCTATCGTCAGGCACCTATTCTTTTTTGATGGTCCAAATCAATTGATGAATACAGGTCAACGATCAGTTATTTCGAAAGACCAATCGAATGGTTTAGGTCTTCTAAAAAAATTGAACATATTTGTGAGAACGGTACTATACTTTTTGCCATGTACTTTTGATCCATTTGAGTATTACTACCGATTGTGATTACAGGTATCATTTCGAATATCTTCGTTTGTGTCGTCTTCGTGCGTTGTTCAGTGTGATGTTTGATCTTGCTGACATCTTATTTGGCGTTGAACTGTTTCGATCTTCTCAGTCTAACTTCTTTTCATTTTGCCCATCTCTTCTGAATCCTGATGACCCAATTCAGAGTTTCGTTCTCATCCTGAAAAATATGTAGCACCTTTTCGTCTCCTTCTTTAGCGAATTCTCGTAGGCCATATCGCTACTCACTATCAGCGAACCTTTTTTACATCAACCATCAGTTGTTTTTTTCCAGAATTCATGTGAGAAAGTGTTTTCTAATATTGGAAATGATCATAATTATTTTCATCATTTCGATCGCATTCAATTTTCTTATCTTTATTAGTGATTCTCGACCTTGTGAAGCATTGAATACAATCAAAGCTAGTATGGATGTGGGTGAACTAGTGGCAGAATCACCTGGGGAGCTAGAGGAGCTGTGCTCCTCCTATGAAATTTTACATCCATTGAGGCTGTTACGCTTTCATCACTAAAATGGCAGACTTTAGACAATGCATATGGAGCTCAGCTCCCGCTAGACCGAAATCCTGGTTTCGCCACTAGGGTGAACAATAAAGTAATATCGACCTCCTAACCTTTTCGATCATTTTGATGGGAAATTTCTTTTTAGAATCGTGGAACATGTATAGATGTTGCGAATGAGATATGTTGACATCTAACTAACTGTTGATCTTAGTGATAAGACTGTTTGCATTCTAGATGAATACATCTGATATTTCATCAATCATTATTCGTAGTTATCAGTCATCGGATTTATCTGCATGCAAAGCTACGATATTAGATGGACATAAGGGGTATGGTAATGACATAAGATATTTCAATCAGGCCTTTGAAACGGATATGGCAGATATTGAAAGCAATTATCTTCAAGTACCGAATGCTCACTGGTGGGTTGCTGTATCGACGGATGACAATCGTATTGTAGGTCAAGTAGCTGTCCAGCCGCTGCGTCTTGGAGATCGGATTTACTATGAGCAAGCACCATCAAAAGAAAGAGATGAAATTTGTGAGTTGCGGCGAATGAGTGTGGCTCCCGATTCTCAAAGACATGGCATCGGTTCTCGTTTATTAACAATTTTATTGGACTTTGCTCGAGAGCACGGTTATCGGAAAGTACATCTAACTACATTAACCAGCATGAACAAAGCTTGTGCATTCTATGAAAAACATGGCTTTGTGAAAGGTGACATCGTTCGCATTTCATTTGATGAGACAACCGTTGAAAAAGTTATGCAATGCAAAGAACATCTCTTAAAAATCTTTTCAAACGCAGTTATTTTCAAACATGGAGATGCCATACCTGAAGAAGACCAACAACGTATGAAATTACCACTAAGCATATCAAAATATGCCTATGTGCAACATTACTTTCTTGCATTGTAACGAGAGTGATAGCTGGCATTCATTATTTCTGATTTCTATTTGTATTTAGAATGAATAGAAATAATTATTCAATAAAGTGATTCGCTTTGATAATCAAACTAATGAGAATTTTGTAAGGAGTAAAGAGTAGTAGAGTATCATCAATGTAACATTGATGCTTCGTATGGTATTCGGATAGACTCTTTTGCCAGCGTTCATCTCTCTCAAGAAAACTGCCTTGTCAACTTCTAATCTGTGACTAATCATCTTTAGTATACAAGTTCAAGGTTCATCAAAAACTTCACATTCTGTCCTTAATATGTAGAACTACGAGATAAACGTGAAGTCGAGAGATGCAGAACCTACTTATCGGTTGTAGCGGCGGTGATGATACAGGTCGGTCATTAGTGTAAAATTGAGGTGACCTAGCTGATACAGATTGAAAACCTCTGGAACGACGAGTATCGATAAGGCCGTTTTTCTGCTGACAATATTTGAAAAAAACCTATTGGTACAATCTTTACGGGATTCAAATGTGAAACCCGATGCAGCTGTTGTTGCTAAACATGCGAATATTGTTTTATTCAGTCTATCTTGGGACGCATTTTTCCAGTATCTTTTACTTAATTCTCTAGAACTGCAATAAGGAACCAGCTTGCGGGTGTGGATGTGGGTGTGGGCGTGGAAGAAAGAGAGACCCACACCCTCAACGGAGCAAAAATCAAAGTGTTACGGACCACATTTTTCATTTATTTCCCTCAGCAATTTTGATTTGTTGTTTAGCTGAACAACTGAACACAAAGGTGAAGAAAATCAACAATCGAAAAAATAATTCGACAAACCAATCATGATCTTCACTTCTTCTACAGTTGACCGAGAATGAATTCGAAAGATTTCCAAGATAGCGTCGTCAGAAGTTGTGTACCGATGAATATGAA
>CAJNOP010001175.1:0-45865 GCA_905250075.1 Rotaria sp. Silwood1
ACGTCCGATTGAGTCACATGTGGTCACATTTATTATTAAACGAAACAGAAACTTATTTACAAATTCATATGCTAATAAAATGCTGTGTATACGTAATATTTTAATTTTTGCTGTACATATGAACACATGTACTTAGTCGAAAAAAATCGAATTAAATGAATTGAGTGACATTACTGAAAAATTTCTAATTATGCAAGGTATTTCTCTTGAAAAAAGAACTTCGTCTGTATTTTTACTAAAACTTCATTCTTTCCAGTTTTAGAATGTCAATGATTTAAAATTTATGTGTCTATTTTATCTTATTCAAAACTTCGTTTATTCTGACTTTCGTGAAATAATACTGGGTGTGGGTTTGGTTGTGAGTGTATGTGATCAGATGACTAACACTTCACATCAGCACTCTACATTTCATATTTACAAATAATGAAACAAACTTCAAGCAGTTTTCTCAACCAAAAGACATTTGTGACAATGAACAACTTTGTATGAATTCTCTTCCGGATAGAATACATCTAAATGGTTCAACTTGTCGTTATTTTAACGAGCTAGGACTCGAAAAAATCGAATTATACGATAGTAAAATTCAACGATGTATTAATATGAAAAGTCAACAAAAGAGACGTGGATGTGTATAGGTATTCTCTGTTCTATTATCTACACGCACATCAGCACTCACACAAGCACTCGCAGTCCACCCTCTTATCTTCAACCAGATTCTGTGAAAGATTAGTTATCACGGAAAACGTTAACAACTACAGTCTGAACTTGATTACCACGGTTAAACTTGCTAAAGCGAGTGCCTGTGCGAAACTGGGTATAGGTTGTGGGTGTGGAACAAGAAGAAAAGTTACACTCACACCCAGACTCATACATTCACACCCACACTCCTCACCTACACTCATACCAACTCCCATCCACACCACGCATACCAGACCACACCCATGCCCTCATGTATGATGAATATAGGAACGCATTCAAATGCATTTAGAAATAGGACAAAACGATTTCCGAGAATGGAAATTTTTTAATCTTGTTCCCGCTCCTCTGTGACCAGTCCCTAAATCTCCATAGAAATTCTTGTTACCGATCCCCTTGGAAACAGACGAAAAAATACGAGAAAATTCGTTCCGATAGAACCCTAGTTTTTAGTTTGACAGTCTCTCCTGGGCTGCGATTCGACCTATATTTCTTATAATTCCTATATTTTTGAAAAAGTCCTATTTTTGTCCTATATTTTATCGAAAAAAGGAGAAAATTTTCGAAAAACTGTAAGTTTTGCGTTTGTTCTAGTAGTGTTCAGACGTTCAACAACATATACAGTGTGTGGTCACATGCTTTGAACAAACTCTTACATTACGATGGCATATTTACATAGTGTTGTTCAGTACTAAATGCGCTAGTGGTTTTTAGCTTTAACTCATTTACCGCGACGGGTCCCACTGGTGGGACCCACTCGGTCTTAACAACAAACTTCAGAGAAAAACAGTTTATGTTCCTTTGTTTTCCAGTACAAGACTACATGTGGTGTGTCATCTAGTCCGTCTCGCTATTGTTTGAATTATTTATTGCATAGAATGATCTTTCTCATTGAAGCAATAAAGACAAAAAAAAGTATCACAATCAGAACAGAAAGTTTTTATTTTGTTTTCTGTTGCATTACTTGCTTCTCTTGATTTTTGTTACCGGATTTTTTCATAGCAGCCAACACAAGCCCTTCGAACGTCGCGACTAGATCCTTCTTTTTCTTCTAGCTTCTGATCAGCAAGTTTACGTTTCACTTGACCAGTTGGTTTCTGTCTCACACTCTGCTTCACCTTCTCGAACGGCATACCAAATAGTAAAGATCGGGCAAGACTTTCACGAAACTGTAGAATGGTCACTTTGCTGTGCGCGTAGTTTTCCTTGTATATCAAATAGCTATTATCAGTTTCTTCGAACGGCATGTGAACTATTTCGAAATGTCGGTCGCTTTTATACATAAAAGGACAGAGACAAGAACAGGGAGGCAAAAGCTATAAATTTCGTTCCCTTATCTTACATGCACTACCTATAAGATGTAAAAGGACACAAAAATAACTTGAGAGATTTTCCATATGATTACAAAAAATGACTCGATATGTGATGACACAAACAAGAGAACAATGAATAATCGGTGGAAGATAATGAAAAGACCACTAAGTGCATTTATTAGAAGTTAACTCTTGACAGAAATCGATATTTCAGGGACTTTTTTCAAGAAAACTGAATCGTGGCGAATGGGTTAAAGATTGGTTTTAACTGATTTTCGCGTTTTATATTCCATCAGCATAAGCTTTCCAATTGACACTGTTTTTCGAAAATTGATTAAGAAAAATAAAAAACAATTAAAATTTATCTTTAGAATTTGGAAAATTAGACTTACATTGTATTCAATTAGTGCCACTTAAAAAGGATTTTTTTCAGTTGAAAACAAATCAAATTAAGTTAGATCTTTTCTATTTTCTTGCACGAAAAAACAATTAAGTCCTTATTGGGCGAGGCTGGGCGACAATTTTTGTGGTTTAGTACTTTTGTCCAAATTTTGTGAACTGGATTCTTTATGATGAGATGAGGACAGAGTTTTTCATCCTATTGTGTTTGTGATATTGTAGCATTTATTTGTTGCTGATGTTACTAGAAAACTGACGTTGGACCTGAATCAAATTCAAGAGAACAAAAGCTCCAAGAGATTTCGTAGTAGAGTAAATATGACCCCTGCGTGAGGATGTATCTTTTTTTAAAGAAATGTTGATCTATTATTTGTGACTTTCATACGAATTCACTCTGAATTTAATTCTGAACCGAATGGTATATTAACTAACTGAGACACTATCTTAATATTCTGTTTCCTAGCTGTTCTGAAAATGTCGAAATTAAGAAGTTGCGAAATCAAGGGAAAGTTTAACCAATTCAGCTGAAAATTTCAGGAACAATTCCTATCATTGTGTTAAACGTTTGCTAAAAGTTTCACATGGATGTAACTTCAGCTTCTGATTGTACCGAATTGTCAAGAAAAAGTTTGCGGTCTTTTAATCATGATATATAATATTTGGTTTTTTTTCGTTTTATCCTTTCAAAGTTTATGGTCTCCTTTTTTTCTCATTATTCATTGATTAGTGAAAAAGATTCTAAAACTTTAATTAAAGTTCCTAATGGTATTTGATTTAACTATTCATGTCAGAAGAAATGAATCAGATAAGAATCCTGATGGCGAGTCCCCAGTTCTTGCTTGTTTCATTAGAAAGATATCAAGTGAAGAAGTTAATAAAATCAGAAAAGTTGAGCAGAAACAATGTATAATAAATCCTATATTTTCGTCATTTTTTTTATCGAAAATCCTATATTTTAGACAAACTTGATCCTTTAGTGATTCCTATTTTTTTAAAAATTCGTAATCGGAGGCCAGCAGTCTCTCTTGGTCCCGTTGAAATGACAAACATTGCTAATCGATTCATGAATTTGATGTGAGAAGTAAAGAATTTCGTTGACGGTTGAGTTGGAAGAACCATCGGTCATCAATGAATTAAAATCACAAGTTATATTTTGTTTCCTTGAATGTCTGTAGTTGGTCTAGATCGTGATCAACACGATTGCCCTGATAGACGAGAGGTGGATCGATCCAGAAAGATTGCAGGATATTGGACTTTGAAAAGACATGATTCATCCAAAAATCGGGTGTATCTGTTTCAGTGTATTGATGATTAAGTACGTTGATCATCGCTCGTGCAGTGCATCCTGTAATGAGATAGGCATGAGCACATCGACTAACTCGCAACTTTTGTGTCGAAAGTACTGGTGTTGCCTGTCGCTGATTTTTATGAAATAGCTTTTCCGCATGAAAATCAAAACATGCACCGATGACGAACATAGGCTCTTGAGTGATCCATTCGTCCAAAGCCATTGACCGTTGCGACGAATATGGAAGACAAGTTCCGTTGATACGAAGAGCACCAGTTCGAATGGCGGTATAAATAACTCGATTGAGTTTCTCTTTGAAAAATGGAACGAAGAGCGGATCATCCTCGAGAATAAGTGCTAGTGAATTTTGTCGCAAGGCCACATCGTGCCATATATCTACATGTTTCATTATGATGGGGCAAAGATTCACTCGAATATTTACTCCTATAGATGATGTGTGATTATAAAGAAAATCATAAGAGTTGTTACACGTACTCACCTGGTTTCATATTCAGTCTTTTACGTACATGTTGATGGTTTTCTTTCGAGTTGCACGTGGTTCGATTCCACTCGAATTGCCATTGAATAGATTCGGGAGGAATACCGTGACGCTTAAAGACCTTTTTCAACTGATTATGCCGATCGATAAACGACGCGTCACTCACCACATGAATTTCGTTGACGTATGCCAGATTCGTTCTAGTTGGTGGTGATGCCAGTAATGAGCGGCGAGCAATATTCGATTTGTTGTAAGCGGCTGGCCACCACGGTGTTGGATATTCAGCTCGACCAATCTCGTTCGGTAAAGGATGAGTGAGCCACTGTGCACCGGGTCTTTGTTGAGTGAGTTCATCAATGGAATATTGATCGTAAGCAACACCTTGGTAATGGATAACTGTATTATTTGGGAAAAGAAATGCAAGTAGACGAGAAAGTTCTGTCGAACCATTTGAGAAGAAGGATTGATTAGATGATACGAAAGTTGTCGAACAACGTCGTAGATTTTCTATGGATTCTTCTCTTTCCCATAGACTAATTATGAGTACTAAAACTGATGTCGATCAGTAATCATTATTTATGAACTTTAGTCTACCTGAAGTGATGCTAAATCCCAGTATGAGATGTAGATGACATCTTTTGAGATCAAGACATTGCAGTAATCTCATCATAAATTTAACAATAATCTTAAAATAAAAAAAGCGCGAAATCAAGTAGCGAGAAAATGATCGAGACGAGAATGATAGGGCGAAATGCAATCGTCAATTCTCTTATAAAAAGATTGAATTTTGACTGCTCATAACTCGTTCGTTTGAATATTGAGAGCAGATTTGTGCGTTCGTAATACTCCGCAACTTCTAAATATTTGGCAAAACATTATCTGAAAGGAGTATTAAAATATATAGAGTAGAAATTTGCACCCCCCCCCCCCCCCCCGCCCACATCCTGTGACAGATGATCGCGTGACTCGTTACAGGCTGTAGCAGACAAACTAACTAATGAATTAAATCATAAGCTCATTAAGTGATTAATTCAATGATAAACTAACTAATTAATTAACTAAACGATTAGATAATCAAGCAATCTCTTATCAATATTTCGTTAGTTAATGATTAATTACTCGTCATAGACTGTGACAGAGAATGTGCTTATGGAGTGGTTTTGGTCCTCCTATCGCATGAGTATCGGTGAGTGTGGGCGTCTGAATGTTGGTGCGGATGTTTTCATTAGTTTCACTTACAGCCGCATCTCACACTTCACATTCGCACCTCATCTCTTTGTCATAATTACATTCAAATAGCTCAAACTTGCTCATCAGTTAAAAGGCAGAAACATTGAAAGTGAAAGTTGAGAGGGTCATCTTATTGTTTCTCGATCGGAGAATGAAAGAACTTATGCTGCTAGTGTCGAAAGTACGAAGATCAGGCATAAAAATATTAAAGTAAACCAGATCTACGAGAAGAGTTGAACTTTTTAAAATGGTAGATATCAAATAATGAAATAAAAGCGTCATCCGCAGCTGATTGATTTTCTCTAGTGTCCTTGTAGTCTATATGATTGATTGATTGAATCAACCAATCATAGAGTAAGACAACGATCTTTCTCAAGTGCAAGTGAACAGACAAAAAAAAATTTCGAACATTTTGGTTTAATGAAAAAGCTTACTCTAATAGAATATGAATAATAATTGGTTTTGGCATGTAATAAAGTGCATCTTTATCAAATTACATTTCTCATCGTACACAGCGATCAAACAACATCAAGACCGTAATACCTTAACAAAAAAGGAAATTCGAAGATCGCGATGTGAAATTTGATGGATCGGTAACAAAATCATGAGTTCTCTTTTGATACATAGTGTGATGATTCCTGCGGGAAGAAAAGTTTGTGCAGATACAATTACACTTTATTATATCCTCTATATAATACAATCGCACACACACATTAACACATGGTTCTCCTTTTATATGTCAGTACGGGAACATATAAGGGAGGAGTCAAGGAATGGATAAAAAAAGATAGAACCATACAGTAAGTACAGACAGAAAAGAACAATAGAGTAAGGATAGAAAGGACATTAACTTAAGGAAAGAAAGAAAACGGCAATAAGGCAAGTATAGAGAGAAGAAGGTCAAGTAGGTAAGGACAATGCATATGATGAACAAAGATGGCAAGATATATGGTGTAGAGAAATGACAAGAGAAGGATTATGCATACAGTGAGAAAAAGTGACAATGAAAGATGAACAGCTCATTCGATGAAGAAGTGAAGGTAAAGAGTATAACATTATGCACTCAACCATGAGTGTTACACATAGAGAAAGCGTCCATGAAAATCAGGTGCCTCAATTTTAGACCGATAGGGCAAACGAGTACTTGTAGACAAACTATCTCGACAAGAATATGAATGTGTATTTTTGGGGGCAAATAACAACGATTGTACCAGAACATAATAGTATTGTTCATCGAGTATGAGGGTGTAGATAATAAAGTATTCCCCAACTATTATTGGTTTTATTCATTTTTTAACATGTCACCTTTCATATTTAGTTCTGTGCGCCCAAATAAAACAGGTGAGCATCAATGAGATTACTTTCGCACAATAAAATCATAACTCGTATTAGACGCTGCTTCAACAGTAGTTTGATTTAATGAAAATCGATCAACATGCATGTGACGTTCGATAGAGGAATTTTGAATATATTTTAAAAAATCAAAACAGTTGGAAATTAGAAAAGTCAATTTTTCTGAACCAGAAAGGATGCTCTTGATATTTATTGCATTCAGAAAAACTCGTATTGAAACAACATCAATCAGCAACGTAAGACACAATAAGTGCGTAGTACTGACAAATCTGAGAAAGCCATGATGTAAGAAGGTGATACAAATGAAGTAATTAAATAGATAGAAACAAGCTCAATGAATACAAAACATGTTAACTCAACATTACTTTCTAAATCACAATACTTAACGCATACCGTCATATTTTCCGAGTGTTGTATGAAAGTAAGTTTGATAAGCAACACTCAATAATGGTTTTTTTGTGATTACTAATAACACAGGCAGAAGCAGCTATTTGAAGTCAACTTGCTAGCATTTTTCCGAAGAAAACTTATTATGATGATAGTATCCTTATACTTTTTTCCCTGCGATTTCCACTTTTAAATTTTAGTTCCATTGACTAACAAGGCAAGTCTTTTCTTAACAAAAGTCTCTCAAACCACAAAAAAGGAGAACAAAATCAATGCACGATGTAAATATGTGTTCGTCCCGTTAACGATTCCCAAGTAAAACAATCCTATTTTACGATCATATACGATCGCTACAGGTTCATATAAGAACGTAAGTCTGATCTTCCATGAACGTACAAGATTATATGGAAATCATATAGGATCTCGTAAGATTCTATATGCTCAACTCAAAGCCAACTTTTCTGATAAAATCGTACTGTAAGATTCTATATGATCTTACTGCTAAATTTTATACGATCTTATAAGATCCATGCATGATTTTCCAGAGTTGCATACAAAGGTGTATAACTCATTTTCTCCTCTTTTGTTTTATATGGCTTCCATCTTTAAGGGCTGTGTTATTTTAAATCCGCTGAGAGCATCAAATAACATAAATAATTTTTTATTAAACAAGGAATTTGCTGATATCAAAATAACATGATTAAGCGCAAGATGCATTGATGTAATGAAGTATGTAACTGTTGAGTAAGGACAAAAAGGGAGCATTCAAAATTTAGAAAAAAGTATTTTTGAATAAAAATCTTTCTACTGAATTTGATGAACTAGTTGAAGAGGACATATTATGTCCGACTGCATTACGACAATATGAATATGAATTAGGAACATAAGAGTTCGTAAATGCTTTATGTAAAATCTTAATAACAAACTATTAAAAAGTACGATCTGTAACCTACCGAAACGGATAAATACACTAAAAAAATAAATGAACAATGAACAATGTAATTATAATTTATTAATAGTGCTGATTGTGCTGAGTCAAATTGATACAAAAATAATTTCTTATCTTTCAGAGCAAAGATTCTTCATATTATATTTTTGATATCCGCACTCTCTGCTCAAAAGCTGAAGCTGTTTATTGAAACTCTAGAAAAAAACACGACAGGCAGGCGTCCTGCCTATTTTAAGCAGCCTACCGGGCCTGTGAAAGGCTCGAAAAGCAGGGCCTGTGTCTGTCACAGACAGGCCCAATGGTCTGTTTGGACTTCTGGCTGGTACTTCGTCTTCGAAACCAACAAAAAATACAACGACTTTTCAACGACGGTTTGAAACACTTAATGCAAGATTCAAGAATCATGATATTAATGCAAAGTAACTATTGAGTGGATTGGAATTATTAGTTGGCAGACAGAAAGAATGAAGTGAAAATTTAAAAATGTGTCATTTCTTTTGGATTGTCTTTTTTCTTATGATTGATTAAATAAAGCATTTTTTATCGTTAATATTAATAACACAGCAAAAATTTCATTTTTTCACATTTTCCTCATTTTCATTGTCCCAATTCGATATTTGTGATTTCACTATTTTCTCTTTTTACATTCTCCTCTTCGACGTTTTTCTGTTTTGTCTTTCGACATTTTGCTATTCGATATTTTCCTTTTCTACGTTTTCTACCAAACCCGCTTGCAGAAGTGCTCCAAAAATTTAGAAATGGGTCAAATCGAAAAGCTATGATGATTGAGCCTATGAAAGAAATTGCACATCTCTGAAATCACCCGGTTTTTGTAGAGAAATATTATCTCTTTCAAATGTGACCATCTCTGAATCCGTGTGACGTATTATACGGACGAATCATACTTCTCTGTGAAAACTTTTATAACTACTTGCTTTTTCTGTTCATTTTTGCCTTGTGCTTTGATAGAAAATTTGCTATCTACATTCAGATCTCTCCCATGTCAACCTCACTGCTAACGACACACATAGGTCATTGCCTGTACGCGTACGAACGTCACGCAACGTGCGCGTACCAAGCGTAA
Source organism: Rotaria sp. Silwood1 (assembly GCA_905250075.1). Taxonomy (NCBI): domain Eukaryota; kingdom Metazoa; phylum Rotifera; class Eurotatoria; order Philodinida; family Philodinidae; genus Rotaria; species Rotaria sp. Silwood1. The sequence continues at coordinate 9,199 of CAJNOP010001175.1, forward strand.
CATGTTCAAATCACGCTTGGTACGCGCACGTTGCGTGACATTCGTACGCGTACAGACAGTGACCAATGTGTGTCGCTAGCAGTGAGGTTGACATGGGCTGATTTGTTCTTCGAATATGTCGTAGGAAATTGGAGAAGGTCTCATTTGAAAGAGATAATATTTCTCTACAGAAGCCTAGTGCTTTCAGAGATGTGCAGTTTCTTTCATAGGCTCAATCATCGGAGATTTCGATTTGATCAATTGCTAAAGTTTTGGACGACTTCTACAAGCCAACCATCTGCGACGATATTCTAGTAAAAATAAGCCTACTTTCTTCAGTTTTGTACGCTCTTTCTACTGGTGTTATTAAAGATGAAGTGAACACTCTGTTCGTTGGGGCAAGTTGAAAGTCGAAAAGCTCACGAAGATCTCCATGAAAGCTTCATTTTTATTTTTAAAAAGAATACTTTTTCGAATAATTTTCACATCAGATTGTAGTCCGTGAAATTCTCTATAGAAAGCATGAATTTTTCACTTATATTAAAAATCTTTACTGCAGAAAAAACAGAAAACAACCCGAAAAATGACAAAATGCGTTACATTTTTATTCCCTGGACAAAACTTATTTACTATGCTGTAGTCGTTCAAGAAGCTGAAATTGATTACTTTTTATTGAATAGTGTAGGCCTACTATTGGACTCTATACTGATAAAAATGACTTGCTTCATCGATCATATGTGCCAAGAAACAATCAAAGGAAAAGATGCCTTAAGCTCTTGTCCTCTGTCGTAAGTTGAAAAAATTTTGAAAACCTCGCGAAGGAGTATTAATAGAAAAGCAAAGTGGAGCAGACTTGCAACCAGAACCAGACCAGCCTGTTAGTCAGTTATCGGTTCGGTCGGGTTCAACTCTTAAGACCGGCCGGTTTTTTCTTCAAATTTTTGTGCACTGAAACCAGACCATTTTCATCGACTTTATTGCTTCTGATGGTTTTTGCGGTCTACGAATATGAGTACAAAAGTTTTTAATTCTCAAGTTTTAAGTTATCACTTGAATGGTTGCTCAAAATTTTGTACCCACACTTTCTCGTAATACAATGAGAGTTCTTTAATATGACGAATGTATTCATGATGGTCACAAAAGTTTAGGCAGCTACCAGATATTGAACTATGCATGAATTAAAGACTTTATGTTTCTAAAATTGGAGGTCACCTTTCGGGACTGCATGTGATCGACTCTCAGGAATTCTCGATAGCTAGGAAGGGGTGCCATAGAATAAATTAGTCTCAGTGTTTTCTCGATATCTCAGCATTCTCTCAACATTTTAGACAATTTTTTTTTTATTAAAAGCGTCAACATTGAATTCTCTACAAGACTGGATGTTTCTTAATCAATGTGTCTATCATTATTGTTAGACGTGCAATACAAACAAATAATGCGATGTATGTAATTTTCCGACTGAGTCTATTTGTGAAACTATCTTATCAAATTTGCTGATTGTTGAACTTATATTGTGTTTTATTTTAATCTGTTCATACTCATAATCTGGAAGTTTTCATTTGTATTTCGTAGTGTAGCTATTTTGTGTTTTGATTAAGCCAAGCAGAATAATTCTTATGAACATAACGTAGCAAACTGTCATCATACCATTATTAAGTTTGACATAAGGATGTGACTATATAGAATCATGTTTGACTATTTATTCACTGTCAAACACCTTGTTCTTTTCGTCTATGGAAGCCTATATATTTCTTTGACTTCCTAGATATGAAAGGGCTACAGTTCTTAAGGATAAGTGAAAATCTTTTTAATTCGATAGAAAGCCGCAACTCAATTTTTAAATCAATGATGCTGTGACAATAGTTTTCTGCCTTACCCATAAGAACTATTGTCCTTGGTATAACCCATATCAACCCGGAGGGATTTTGAATGGTATGTTGTCGGTGAATAAAAATGGCATATTCGGATTCAGCGTGGTCAATTACTCCCGTCCACGTTGAGATCTCGAGAGAGTACCTTTGACCGTAGGCCAAAACAGTTTTAACAAAATTCAATGCAAAAACGACGTAATAAATAGAAAAAAAATTAATAATCACTTCCCACAGGATTCGAATCTGTGTCGCGTTATCTACACTCTTAACCACTCAGCTATATGCGAATTATTTTTGTTCTGTTCTTTCTCGCACGTTGTTCTTGTTTTTTCATTTACTCTTTATCATATTGCAGTATGATTAAGAGTAAATGAAAAAACAAGAACAACGTGCGATAATGAACAGAACAAGAATAATTCGCATATAGCTGAGTAGCTAAGAGCGTGGATAACGCGACATGGATTCGAATCCTGTACGAAGCGATTATTAACTTTTTTTCCGTTGTTTACATCGTTTTTCCATCGAATTTTGTTAAAATTCTTTTGGCTTACGGTCAAAGGTACTCTCTCGAGATCTCAAAGGGGACGAAGGTAGTTGACCACGCTGAATCTAAATATGCCATTTTTATTCACCGAGAACATACCCTTCAAAATCTCTCCGAGATGATATGTTTACTCGATAGAATATGTAGGATCCAAGCAGTGTTCCTGCTCTGATTCGATCAGGAACTGCTCTAGATGTTCTTGTTCGTGCTTCAAGGAGAATTGTACATGCTCTGTTCAATAGCACCGAGAAAAAGACATAGAACAAGTTGTCAACGAAGCCGTGTTAGAAGTACTTCCGAAGTTCCATATAACTTGAAGAGAGAAATCAATATAATGCGATTCGAAGGTAATGGTAGGAAATAACGTAAACCTGATCCCACCATTTGATAAAGCATGTCAAGTGCTACGTGTAACGCAGATGAGAACATTTAGAACGCTTCCTGAGAAAATATGAGCACTCTGGAAACAAATAAATGAGATTTTCAGAGCCTTTTGGGCCTCTAAGATGTTCTGAGTTTTACCCGATAGCAGAACCGTTGAAAAAGGATTCCGTACATGGAAAAAATAGTTCTAAATTCCTTGCCCGAACCTTTTTTCAGAGATTCTGCTATGTGATAAAACGCAGTACTTTTAAGAAGCGTAAAAGATTCTGCAAACTTTCTTTATTTTCTACTGAGAAGAAATTGCTTGCATCTGATACTAATCTCACCAATGTTGAAAATTTATATATGAGCGAGTCATAGCAAAGCTTTAATGTTGAAAAAACTTTACATCAAAATTTGAGACATTATTTTATTCCAAAACTAATTACCGACAGAAAAAAATCCACTAATATTAGAAGTTTCGCCCAAATTTCAACAATAGTACGATCCTTTGCTGATTATTCTCATCTAAGAGTTCCCTATGCATGGGTATACTTAAGGCATACCAAAAATAGTGGCGTCATTATCTTATTTATTTAATAGAAAACTTGAATAGATTTTCTTTTTTTGTGTAATGATAGAGAAAATGACGCTCTATTTTTCTGTGCTATTTGATCACTCTTCAACTAATATCATAATAATAAAATCTCGATAGGAACTGTGTTTGTGTACAACTTCACTAATCTGTAAGACGATTCAAAGGTCACACTTTGCATTCCAATTTTCAATCACTTAATAGGTTGTATAAAAAAAGACAAAATATACCACTAAATGCAGCATGAGAAAACTCTACAATTTCCGTAAGGCCGCTTATTTTATAGTTGCACTTTTTGTTCTCATAATGAGCAAAATTTTGAGCGACCAATTTTCGACCTTGCCAAAAACCATATTTCTTTTTGGTACAAGATGAATTCATTTTTCTCTTATTTCATCTTTTTATCACCTGATGTCTTTCATTTAAAAAAAAACAACATGCATCAAAAGATCCAGCGTGAAAAGCTCTACAAGCTGTATATGATCGCCTACTTTCATTGCGTACTTCTTGTTTTCTCAAGAGGGTCGGACATTCAATTGATCGGTGACACAAACGCTTACTTCCAGCGGAAAAATGTCGCTTGAGTCAAAAATGGTCAGCCGTAAGATACTTTAACACTCATACAGATAAAATTTCAGCGAAAAAATGCAAATTCATAGGAATAATGAAGCTTTCCATAGAAAAACTGAAATGGAAAAATGACAAAATGATTTCTTCTATGAAAAATGTGTACAGATATGTGAATAGCTAAATAGATTCTAGTGTCGACGAAAAATGAAAATCCGCAGGAATAATCAAGATTTCTGCAGAAAAAGTGGAACAGAAAAGTCAAAAAAAATGATTTCTTCTATGAGAAATGCGTTAGATTTGTGAACAGCTATATAGATTCTAGTGCAGCGGAAAAAAATTCATAGGAATACTGAAGCTTTCTACGGACAAAACTGAAATGAAAAGATGACAAAACTGAAATGAAAAGATGACAAAATGATTTCTTCTATCAGAAAAGTGTCAGATACGTCAATAGCCATATAGATTCTACTGCAGCGGAAAAATGAAAATGCATTAGAATAATGAAGATTTCTATAGAAAAACTGGAATTGAAAAATGAAAGAATGATTTGTTCTATAAGAAAAGTGTTAGACACTTCAATATCTACTTAGATACTGTTCCAGCGGAAAAATGAAAATGCATTAGAATAATGAATATTTTTATGGAAAAGTGAAATTGAAACATGAAAACATGATTTCTTCTATGATAATAGTGTTAGATATGTTAATTGCTATATGGATTCTAGGGTATGGTGAAAAAAGGCAGAAAGGAAAAATATCGAAAGGAAAAAATATCGAAAATAAAAATATCGAAAACAAATATAATAGAAATGTAGATGGATGTAAATGGTGAAAATGAGAATGTATTGAAGTACCAATCTTCCTCACCTTCATCTTCAACTTTACTGGTTCATCTTCATGTCATACTTTTGTTTTCGACATTTTTATTGTCAATGTTTTCCTCTTTCGACATTTTTCCTTTCTGCCTTTTTCCATCCATTCGATTCTAGTGTAGCGGAAAATGAATATTCGTAAGAATAATGAACATTTCTATAGAAAAACGTGAATGGAAAAATGAAAAAATGATTTCTTCTATGGGAAAACTGTTAGTTACTTCAATACCTATATAGATACAATTCGAGCGGAGAAATGAAAATGCATATCAATATGCAAAAAAAAAAATCTACGGAGAAAAGAGCAATGAAAAGATGAAAAAATGTTTTCTTCTATGAGAAAAGTGTTAGATACGTCAATAGGTATATGGATTCTAATGTAGCGGAAAAATGAATATCAATAAAATTATGCTCACCGGTGTATGAAAAGTTTTTCAAAGAAACGCATTTTTTCTGTATCTTATGAGATCAATGGTTTTTTTGTCGATTAGCCGAGTGAATGTAGCATGATTATAGTATCTAGTAGATTTTCAAGTTAATGGTGAAAATTAGATGATCTATGATATGACGTAAATTTTAGTGTTTATGGGGGTTTGCTTTCGCAGGTATTACTTTTCTGAATGGTAAACATAGAAGAATGAGATACGAATGAAATATGGACGCATATGCATATATGTATGTGACGGTCGTCCTATATGAACAGAATGGATAAAAAATTCATTTTTGACGTGGATGACATTTTTCCGTTGAAAATGAGCATTTATTTCACCGATCAATTTGTTGTCCACTGCTGTTCTTATCTGAAATATAAAATAATTTGTTGTTTAAAAATTGTAGAGCTTTTCACGCTGCATTTAGTGGTTTATTTTGTTTTTTATTACGACCTATTCAGTGATTGAAAACTGAAATGCAGAAAGGGCAAAGTGTGGCCATTTAATCAGTCTCACATATTAGTGAAGTTGTATACAAGAACAGCTCTTATCGAATTTTTATTATTATGATATTAGTTGAAGAGTGATCAAATAGCAAAGAAAAATAGAGCGTCGTTTTCTCTATCACTACATAAAAAAAGAAAATCTATTCAAGTTTTCTATTAAATAAATAAGATAATGACGCGACTACTTTTGGTATGCCCTAAGTAGTATGAATGTAAGGGAAAAAAATCACTTGGAAGCGTGCCCTTGTAAGTGGTATTACTTCAGGATAGAATAATCTGCTGAATACTGATAATGAAAAACGTTTTCTGGAGAGGATATAATTTAAAAAAACTTACGTTTGCTAAGTGTATTCTTGCAAAACCTTCTGTGCTGTCGAGCAAAATTATGGTGTAATGAATCGAAGTTATTCTACGCAAAAGAATAAAAGCATTATTTTGCTTAAATGCATATAGAAAAAAAATTTAGCTTGCGTGCATTCATCCGTATACGTATGTAAAGCATGATCATATATTATTGAGACACTCCGATTTTTTCTCCTTGAAAATATTTTCATTGTTTTGCTTGTTCTATCACTAATCGATCAGCCAGCTTAATTGGCGAAGAGAGGGAGAGTTAATCGATGGTTCGCAAAAATGTGCATTATACCACGGCTTTATTTGCTTTTTTTCTATCGTTGCACAGGATAGGTAAAATATGAAGGCTTCACAAGCAATAGTATGCTGCATAATACCGTTGATCCTGTTGAAATCAAATTCCAAACGTCCCTTTTACGTATAAGAGAAGATATTGGTTTTTGACATTCCTTCTGGAAGCATTTCGTGGCCGTAGCCGTGTTCCTTGTCAAAGATCGAAGCTCGTATGTGGTCTCGGCCTCAAGATCATTTCTAATCCCCGCAGAGACCCGAGATTCGGTTCCAGTATCTGTCTCGGCTACCATCTTCGTTCAAATTTCAGTGCTGTTTGCCGTGTGTATCCTTGTTCTGATTACGATTCCTATTCTAGTCATGATTCACGTTTATGTCGCAGTTCAAATCATCATTCTGCTACCCAGCTCCATGTGAAGTCAGCTTCAGATACGACTCACACTTCCAGTCGCATAATCAGTTACATTATCGACTTCAACTTTGGTCCCAAGGTCTATTGAGCAGGTTGTGCGTCAAGCGGGCTCTGCGAAGCCTAACTTCTTGTCCAGGTTTCACTCGCTGCTCCGTATTCATCCCGAAGTTTTTCACAAACCATTACTGCTTTTCTTTGCAGTTCTGATCGATTATTGTCCTCACTTCGGATCTTGGCTTGAGACTAGGGGTGTTACTTTATCTTTATTAATCTTTATATTCAAGAATAAAAGCAAATAAAATCTTTATATTTGAAAAATAAAGATGAATGAAGTCTTTATATTTACAAAATAAAGACAAATAAATCGTTTATTTTTGAAAGAAAAAAGAAAATAGAAAGATAAGTGTGAGATTTTTTCTATGATTAGAAAAGAAACAAATCCATGCTCTAACAACAGGATACGTCAACTAGAAGAAGTGAATTCATTAAATATATTTTTTCGATCGCAAAATAGCATCCGCAGAATAAGAATGTTAAAAAAGACCATAAACTTATTATGTTTTTTATAATGTATTTTCTTATCAAGATCTGCCTCTATCATCTAACTGAACTGAACTCCAGCATTACTGGCAGCTCTCAAGTAAACTTATAGTAGGAATTGTTTTTAATTTATCTTTATTTTAATAAGAGCCTGATCAAAATGAAGTTGAGGCTTTGATCGCGAAGAGTATTTTATTTTGTTGCTACAACTTCGATCAAAGTTCACGCGACGGTCTGTTATTAGTTTCTATAGTCTAATAATTTTTTCTTGGCAATGACATAAGTAAAGACTGCAAGCTCACCATTTTGGTTTATAGTTTTTCTAACTTCGTCGTAGAAAAATATTAACTACAGCTAATTAATTATTCAATTTCTATCTTTCTCTTCTTCTTGAGTGATGTCTTGAAACACGAAATTTCGATTTCTTTCAGTATAGTATGTAGCAGTGCTCCACGTGAGATGTCCCATGGGACGAGATGGGATGAAACGTTTTCAAAAGAATCTGATAGGACAAGAGGAGCTAAACATTTTTTCGCTGAAATTCTATGAGAGAATAGGTTCATGTTGTCATTAAAACTATAGTTTTTGAAGTGAATGGTTTCTTTTAAAAGATTCGACTGTTTTGTAATAATCTTCGGCAAATATTAACAGACATTCCCACAAGATTTTTGAAAAAGAGTCGATTCTGTTAAAAGAAATCACCTACTTCAAAAACTATGATTTTAACGGTGACATGAACTTATTCTCTCATAGAATCTCAACGAAAAAATTTTTAGTCCCTCTTGTCCGATCAGATTCTTTTGAACACGTTTTGTCCCGTCTCGTTCCATGGGACGTCCTACACGGAGTCCTGCTAGGAATACAAGGTGCACTTAACTCATAATTAATCGATTGTTGATTCAAGTTGATATTGGACGGATCAGATTGAACAATGTCTGTAGACATGGCTGTGGGTGTGATTCGTCTTTTATCAGAAACCCACACTTGCACTGATATCCGCCCTCAAGGCATTCTTTGACAATGTTTATTCTTACACTAAATAGCTGATTTTTGTTACAGAAGCTTAAAAACGTATCAGCATGTAAAAATAACACACCACATTTATTCTGATGTTAAACTGTCTAACTCAAATATTTTAGAAAACTTGTCTATCTCATAAAACATATGTCTATTTTAAACGTTTGCACATTAAACTAGACGAGTCGACCATAGCATTCTTGATCATAACACTCTTTAGCTGGATAAGTGTTTTGTAAAATGAGAGTTTCTGTTGTCAAAGTCAATGTTGTACCTTCAAGTCCAGAGAATGAAGCTTGAAGAAGAGCAGCAGTCCAATAACCACCGGTTGGGATAGGAACTATAAGTGAATAGGAAACAGTTGAGCCAAATTGCCCCTATTAAAGAATGACAAAATAGAAAGAAAAATCAAAAAAAATAAAACGATTTCTAATAAAATCTCGAAATGAACAGTTGTATTTGTCCATATAATAGGATTAGCAACAACGTTCGCATAAGTTTGATCACGTTTTGCTTGTCGAAAATCACGTCTATGAAACAGGAAAGAATATCAAAATTTTTATCTTATTTTCTTCTGATCCTGCCTTAAATTATCCTTGGTACGAGCTTAATAAGCAGTAACATTTATCGCTTTTGGTCTTCTCTCACTGATATCAATGACGGCATGAAGGATACCGTGTGTTTCATTCGCAGTACGTGTCTATTTCATTAATGGTAGAGGTACTTTCTGTATTTCTAAGCAATTAAATAAAGATAGAAGTGAATCTTACATCTTCAACACTTAAATAGAAACTCAATAAACTTTCATCATATCCTGTTATCGATGACCGATATTAGGCATTCGTCTATGTATAAAAAAAAATATTATTTCATTTCTTCATATTTTCCTTAGCTATCTTACCTCAGATAAGATTCATCAGCAGCTACTTGTAAATCGTTCCAGAAGAAATCCTAACAATAGTCAAGATTACTTTTCATATAGTTGATAAACGATGAAGATTATTTTACTGCATTATCACGTAGAAAAAATTCGTCATCAGCACCTTGAACTTGAAAAATTTTTGTTTTGCTATATTGATCCAAATATGCTATAGAAATAAAGATGATTTTGTTGATAGTCTAGCAACTTATTTCACGTTTTACAGTATGGACCAATCATTGCGGTCACTGCATCAAATATAGAACTATTCAAATAGCGAGAAATATTCATTTCGTAATAATCACTCAACACAAAGCTCCATCCACCCAGGGACTATCAAAAACAGTGTCATTTTTATTGATGAAATTTATACATACCCGATAATGGGACATAATGCTCTAGAAACATAAGTAATTAAAAGCGAAATTAACTACTTTATCTAGTGAGATTTTATCTTACTGGTCGGAAGTTCAGTAAGATCCATGATGATAGGAACTGCACTTACGACTCGTTTATTGTCCACAGTCGCAGTTGTCCACACTAGAATTCTACATGGAATACTAAGAAGTCTCTTATATATATATCCTCACTTGTCCATCCACGCTATAAATTATGGAATTAAAATGAAAGTGTAAAATAAATACCAACTAAAAACATGACGCTTACTTTCGAAACACCACCAATGACAAATTCTTCTCGTACAACTATGTTTTTTTGCTGTAATAATTGTTGAATAGCATCCATTGCTCGTCCGACTGCCTGTTGTTGTTTATAAAAGAAGTAAACAACATCAAACGTAGGCGAAAATTCTTTTGTTGTTATTTTACTTTAGTCATTGGAAATAGAAGAAGAACTTTTCCGTCAACACCATAGCGTATCAAAAAATCTTTTCCATGTCCAAGCAATCAGTGCATTTTCTCTTCGAGGTTTACCCAATGGCACATCCTTTAAAGACTCAATCATCCCAGTAATTAAAGCTAGACTATACCTTAATGTACCCAAAAACGAATTGGCTGATTAGGAATCTGGTAGATTGTCGCTGTGATACCGTTTGTATGCAGAGCAAGATTCGTTATTGTGTTCGTAGTAGGTATTCTAAAATTGATTAGAGTGAAATTTACAGAAAATGCCTATGCTTTCATCCGATAGGCATATAGAAAACATTATTTAAACCGTTATATGAATTTTCTTGCAGAATTTTTCGGTGCGGAAAGACCTCATATATTTCAATATTGAAAGTAATTGATTTTATTTTATGATTTCTTAATAGAATATATTGATAGATGAATATCCGGGATTTCGTTTCTCATATAAATAAATATCCTACAAGATAGACTTATGGATCGACATTATTTCCATGATTGATTAATAAAAATACCGTTTTATTACGACGAGCAATTCTTGGAACTGTAATAGTCACATAGTGTCACCAAATTGGTTGAAAATGACTCTATATCAGGATGATTGATATAAGCGTCTATAAGAATATAATTTTACCATCAAACCATTGTTGTGATGCTATTAGATCATTTTTTTGCGTTATAATATACATTTTTTGAGGCACGCTGTATTTTTAAGAAATAACACGAGCCATTATTCTATGAGTGCCTCTGGGTGTTGTTTCTTCTGAACTAAATTGAAATGCGAGCCATTGCATTGGTTCATGGTAATTTCTTCGCTTTCAAACCTGCTCATAACCCGTAATTTTTTCACTTGTTGTGAACAATCATTAAGTAATTCCTTACTTGATCTTCTTCATAAAATTGATTATTGCTATCAGGAAAGAATGATGGTGCGTAAAAAAGAATGTTTTGTTTTCTAATTCATTCGGAGACAGTGTCGAAACCAGTAGAAAGCTGCATCGATCTTCTTCATTCGACATATTTCTTCAATTTGAATAGTTTCGATATCAACGAATACCATTATCATTATCGTCAATAACCGTACATACACAATTTAAATGGCATATAATTCAAGTAATATCAGTATTTGGTACATTGACTATGTCACGGAGTATTTTGAAATCATATTCAATATTTTCAACTAAATTGATTTCTCTTAAATGAAGGCAATCAATATTGTGAAAGAAATTTTCTCTTTTCAAAGTCTTTCACATGATTCTATATGTATGGTCTTTGTTTTTCACTGCCGTCGATAAGCAGAGACTCAAAAGAACGAAAATATTGAGAAGCTAACCTATTGTTATTGCACCTAACGGATCTTCTAAGAATAGCTTTAATAGTGAGATTAACATCTTGATATGGAAAAAATCGAACAACTGATTGAATTTATCTTTTATTAAGAGCACTTTTCAAGATAAATAAAAACAAGTTATTTTCACGAGATTTTTTTCTTCCTACATTTAATCTTTTTCTCTAATTTCAAAGATAAATTTGTTTGGTAAACATGTCAACATATGTGGCACATACATAAATACACGAGTCCTTTGGCAAATACTTTTTGTATTATCTTCTTGAAGTATAATAAAAATAAGAACAGAAATAAAATATGCGAGAAACAACATTAGCAACTTTTCGTTTGACATCGATGGATCTCGATAATAGCACCCAAGAGTTTAATTGAACGAGTTTACGTTTTCACGTCCACTTAGAATATTCAATTGGAATAGATTTCGATAAAAAAAAAGCTTTTTGGATACAGTCTCAGTTTTATAAGGAATAACATTTTCTATCGAATGGTACAATATGGTTAGATCTTTGGTGAATAATTACTGGAGATCTATACTTCATACTGAAATGTGCATCTTCCATGATGTCGTTTGTTTGTTGCGGATACAATCTCTACAACTTTTCTCGTGTCGATATAAAACTCTGATTTTTTTATTGTGATATCTTTGATATACAGTGTCTTATCTTGGATGAAAAGATTAGAAATAGAATTTTCAAGTTATGCTGCGTTCCACGGTATTATGCTGTTTGGTATCAAAATGACTCAAAAACTCTACTGGCTTAATAGGCATTGAAAAGAAATGTCATGATTCATGGTAGGACTTATAAGTGAAAAGTGTACTTCCAGTTCGAAACCTTTTTGGCAACATTTGCCTATAGGTATATTTGCCAGTGATCAAACATTATATGCTCAGTAAAAGAAAACACCTCGAAATATGCCTTTGTGCACTCTCCGTCTCTTTGAAAAGATGATACTCATTGCAATGACATTTAACACGATCATTATTTAATTCAATGTGACATATGCAATCGATTGATTTATACGGCCTGCAGAGGTTCAACCCTTTGCTTTCACTATATTGATAAATTAGCTGATATTGCTGTCAATTTAGAATAACTGATTCTATCTGTTTACATACTGATTATACACTGCAAATGAATCAATTATTTTCTGTTTGCTAGAAAATTGTATATGCGATTGATAAATGGGATGTGATCGACTGGTAAAAACAACTATGTCTATAGTATGAAACAAAAACATTAGCGTATGTGTTTCGAATTGTGACGAGGCAAAATATAATTTTCTCATATTTTGTATATAATGGCTTTCAAATGTGAGTGCTAAAACATATCATACGAGATACTAACGTTTAGAGACAACAGAAAAATTAAACACTGTTTAACCCTTTACGGCCGGATGTTGCCAAATGGCAACATTTTGCCAATATCATCTTAGGATTTATCTTAAAGTGATGAGATATAGTTCCTTAAGCGATTTGATAATTAATTACATGCATTTTAGGGCAAACCTATGCCTTTTCAAGAAAGGAGAACGCTATTATTGACGAGAGGGATGAATTCTTCCGTCAACACCCGAAACAGCCCCCGAGTCGAAATGATCTGTTTTCCATTTATGCGAGTACTCGATGCGAGAAGTAACTAGTGGTTAATTTTCCTCTCCAGTTCCATTATCTTTTATATCAATAAGATGAATCATTCAGTTTACTCGAAGAATAGAGTACAAGAATGTTGCCTTTTGGCAACATCCGGCCGCAAGGGTATAAAAAGTTGGGAATATTGAATTATTTTTCCTCGATGGAAGTCCAATAATTTGCTGTTAGTTTTAGTCCAGATTATCAAACAAAAGCATACTTTGTTTATCTGCCCACCTCTTACAGCCTCAATGTGCAATATATTCCCATAATACTCAAAAACTTTCCGAGATAGTGCACATTTCACCTATTTTCCCCAGAGAAGCTCACAAATTCAGCGAGATTCTAACAAGATTTACAGTACATCATAGTATTCCTATTCAGACTACTATAAAACATTACTAGTCTTGTTAAAATCTTACTAAATTCATGGGCTTCCCTAGGGAAAATAGGTGAAATTTGCACTATTTCAGAAAGTTTTTGAGTATTTTGGCAATATATTACACATTGAGGCTGTAAGAGGTAGGCAGATAAACAAAGTATGCTTTTGTTTGACAATCTGGACTAAAACCAACAGCAAATTATTGGACTTCTATCGAGGAAAAATAATTCAATATTCCCAAGTTTTTGTACCCTTGCGACCGGTTGTTGCCAAAAGGCAACATGTTGGCATTCTGCTCAGTATCAGTTCTTTTAACTCTAAGATGGATTTCGGTAACCTCCACATCTAAGAGACAAAGAATATATAGAAGGAGAATTTTTTGCTTGCTATCTTCTGGTAGCCGGCCGTAAAGGGTTAAGGATGAAATTATTTAAAAAAAATGTTTGTTGACAAGTACTCAAATCAGCGAACATGCGCTAAACGTAAAGTGAATGCAAATATCCATACTTTTAACAAAGCAGTGCAAAATTTTGATAACAGTGTTATTATATTTGATGATTCGATTCATCATCATAAATTGGAAGATGCCCAAGTATGTAGTATATGATTTCGTTGTTCACCATAGTTTTTAAAATAACAGTTTTTAACATTAGTACTTACATATATGTTGCTATTACTTTCTTTTTGATAACGAGTCACATCTGATGTGTCAGAGAAAATTGCCGATCTTCAAAGCATTTGGAGTAGTCCACATAAGAACGTTTCAACTCGTCACGTGACGAGTTGAACAAACAGCAAAAATCAGGCCTTTCGTAACAGCAAAAATAGGAATATCCAAAAATACAGGGATATCGTAACGAAATTACAGGGCGATCGTAACGATTAATACAGGGAGTTCGTAACAGTTGCAGAGCTTTCGCCACGAAGCAACAGGGCTTTCGTAATGAGGATGAGGGTGATAGCTGGACTTAGTTTGCAGAAGTTACATGCGTTTCGTTACGAAAGCTCTGTAATGGTACATATTAAAACACCAATTACGATCACCCTGTAAAATTTGTTACGAAAGCCCTGATTCCGTCGTTACGAAAGCTCTGTCACGAGCTTTCGTACTGTCAATTCGTTACGAAAACCAGACAAGAAAAAATGTGACGAGTTGAAACATTCCCGTCCACATTCATACTTTCAGGACAGTTTCTTAGAGTACATTCATTTAAACATCGATCTTCAAATTTATGATCTTCTTTTCAGTCGACTTTAAATTCTAATCGCAGAAATCGAATTTCTATTTATCGACAAGATTTCATCATGCATCATTAGCATTCAGGATCGAAACTAATGATCATGAGGACAGATAGTGAGGTACGAGTGTCAGATTTTTTCAATAAATAATTTTTAAGTATCGATGCCCATCAGCAAAGCAAAGAATTGTCAGGTCATGCATAAAGACGAAACAATTAATGATAAAATATACTTTGGTGTATAGAATGATCAAATGGCAATTATCATTAATGATGAAGAGGTGAATAATCAACAGCAAATAATGAGCAAACATATGAGAAAGAATGATTCGCAATTACGATTACAAGGGCTTCTTCAGAACTTGGATAAAGAAGAAACAATTTATCAGAAGAAGCTAACAAAAATGAACGAAAATCTTGATGATACTACAGCAGATCCGATGACAAAAAATTATCGATTCGTAGATACTGCCATTGCTGAAAAACATCCACAAGTAACACATAATACCATCAATTATATAGAAGTTGACCTAGGACCTATTGAGAGATACGCTAAAGAACCTTTATTACCATTAGTTGATGCATGTGCTTCACTGATCGGCATCGTTGATGATTTATTGACCTACATTCAACTAGCCTTGAATAAAACATTGGCTGAACCTGCAGATGAACTCACTGTCGATGAAAGTGCATCGATTCGTCTCTACACGATCGAATGGAAAGGATCTCATCAAAGTCTCTATTCCAAACTCAATCGTACTCTCAAAGCTGCTGATCGTGAGGAACTTCAGCCCTACTTCAAGTATCTCAAACTATTTCTAACTGTTCTAGCCAAACTACCATGCTTTCCACCAATAACTATCTGGCGAGGAGTCACCAAAGATTTAGCTCTCATTTTCCCATCTGGAAAACTAGTGACCTGGTGAGCAGTTTCATCTTGTACAACTACAATGACCGTGCTCGAGAACATTATGTGTTTGGGCATAACGGGCTCGCGAACACTCTTCTCCATCGAAGCTATCAATGGTCGAGCAATAGGAGCCCATTCACATTTCATTACTGAAGATGAAATTCTTCTTCTGTCTGACATACACATGGAAATTCAATCACAAATGAGTCCAGCAACTGATCTTCACATCATTGATTTAAGACAGGTCATTCCGAAGGAAACGCTTCTGCAACCTCCTTTTGACGGTACTTAGAAAATTTTCAATAACTTATTTTGAATTCAATTATTTCTATGTACAGGTGCACGTCTTTACCTTAAAATTACATATGTATCACTTTCTTTCTCATTGAATTATGTTTCTGAAGGAAATTTTATCTCAATTTGAAGACGGCAATGGTATCGTAAGAAACAATTTATTCTTTCCCTATGCCTGTTAATGACTATTGTCTTCGGAGCAATTATTCTGGGTACTGTTTTAGGATCAAGGTCAACCAATAAAGCACCAGGTAAAATTTTCCAAAGTCTTTCGAGTTCGAAAACAGGAAATGGTTCATTTTCGACGACTCAACTATCCTGTTTCGTATATATCAGAAGATGGTCATACTTGACTTCAATAGAAAGTATTCAAACGTTTGACAATCTCTAAATATAAATTATGATGCTTTCTAAAAATATATTGAGGCATTCAATTTCATGAGGAAAGTATGCTAGATTATACGAATAGATTTGGTGCAGAGATGTCCATCGCGGCGCTGCCGCGATGGCCTGTAGCGGCAGCGGCAGCGGCAGGTTTTTTAAAAAATCACCGCGGCAGCGGCGCGGTAGCGGTAGATTTTTTAAAAATCATCGCGGCAGCGGCGCGGTAGCGACAGGTTTTTTAAAAGACCATCGCGGCAGCGGCGCGGCAGCGGCAGGATTTTTTTGGGAAACATTGAAAAACTGCATGAATTTAATAGAATTTCAGGGTTTACAAATGAAACACCCCGAGACTGAATGAATCTCATGGACTAGTACCAATATCTCTGGTCAAATATAGTCGCAGCAGTGAAATTAGAAATACTTTTTTGTAAACCGCCGCGGCAGCGGCGCGGCGGCGGCACGTTTATTTTATAATTCATCGCGGCAGCGGCGCGGCAACGTTTTTTTTATAAGCCATCGCGGCGCGGCAGCGCCGCGGCAACATTTTTTTATAAACGGTCGCGGCGCGGCTGCGGTGCGGCAACTTTTTTTTTCTAAGGCCGCGGCGCGGCAGCGGCAGATTTTCAGCCGCGGTGGACATCTCTGATTTGGTGAGCTTCAAGAATTCCAAATTTTTTCACTTCATACTACTGAGTTCGTATCTATAAACAATCATGCTGTTGTATAGGAAAATTTTATTGAGATCAAGGTTGATATGAGGCATTTTTGACGATGATGTCATGAAATGGTGAAGTGGATGAGAATGAAGAGAAGACTTTTCATTCTTCCACTCTGAATGGAACACAAGAACAAAGAACAAGTTTGTTTCTAGCCTATGTATTTTTAATTACACTCTATTTCAGAATATGTCTGTACGAATCCTTACACATCTTCGATTAACTATGAGATTGACGACACTTCAATGTCTGCGACATTTGACGATTTCAACAATGATAAAAGGTTGGATGTAGCCGTGACCAATGCTAATGAGAATACAATCAGTATTTTATTTGGTAGTGGAAATTGAAGCTTTCAAACTCGAATCAGATATGGAACTGGTTCGACACCAAATTCAATTCTATCGAATTATTTCAACAATGATAAAAATCTGGATTTAATAGTGTTGAATACCAACGGCAATGATATTAATCTGATATTAGACAGAACAAATGGAATTTTTCAGGCTAGAATAACGTATTCGATTGGAAGAGATCCTTCAATTGTAATATCAGATGATTTTAATAATGATAGGCAATTAGATTTGGAAGTCATCAACTCGCAAGATAACAACATTGATGTGTTGATAGGCAATGGAAATGGATTCTTTCAGTCTCAAGTGACATATCGAATTGGTAACTCGTCCATATCTATCACATCGGGTAACTTTAACCATGATACAAATTTGGATTTAGTTGTAGCGAGTAATCTTGATAATACCCAGGGAAAAATTTTTCAAGAAAAAACCGCGGTTTCATAAACCGCGAAAGTCAGACCTTTTATGCGGTTTTTGAAACCGGCGAAAACTGCGGTTTGCAAATACCGCGGTGAGAACCGAGAAAATCGCGGCCCGAGCTGAGTTTTTGCAGGTCTAATCGCGGTTTTCTCGGTTCTCATCGCGGTATTTGCAAATCGCAGCTTTCGCCGGTTTCCAAAAACCGCATAAAAGGTCTGACTTTCGCGGTTTTTCAAAATGTGGAACAAAACTGCGGTTAACCTCAGATTACCGCGGTTTTTTTCGGAAGAATTTTTCCGTGGGTATTATATAGCTTATGCATGTTATATGATTATTAAACACTCATTGAAAAGTAAACTTCTCATTCTCCTCATCATCCGACTGGAAAGTGATCAACTTGTACATACAATAGTATTTCAATCTAGTTTTTATTTGTCTTCGAAAGAGGACGACCAATAAGTTCATATTAATGTAGATTATAATTCTTTGTATTGTTATCTTTCATTTCCTACTACAGTATCAATCTCTTCCTCGTCATTTTTCCTATCGTACATCTTATTATCGGTTCCATGCTGGAATAAAAATATCTAACATGAAATCAGACTCTTGTCGATATCACATTGAGTATAATATTCGAAAAAAAAATGAATTGGAACGTCGTATCTGTTGGCGTAATATGGAATCACGAGAAATTCTTTATTCGTATCAACAATCGCATCCACACCCACAGCAAAAAAGACACTTCAATGCAAAAAAAAGTTGTGTTCGATGAGTAGTAACCATTATTCGTTATAATCCAGCGGAAGAGCGCTTGCAACAACAGTAAGAACAATAATAGCTGGAATAAGAATAGCCAGACCAACATAAACATGACGAGCAACGAATCGCGGACCCGCATCATCAGGAGCAGTAGCATCGTCATGCGAAGGAGCAGGAAGACCACGAGGACCAGCATGACAGTAGATTGCCAATAGCACCATGATAAGAATTAAATAAAGTTTTGTTTTGATACAGATCATTTTGTGGCTGTCAATTAGAGAAGAGGTAACCTTAGAGTTTTAAATATTTTTCTCGTTGTCTTCAATACTTGTGTTAGTAGTTCCCTTCAACAAACTGATATTGCTTTCAAATGTAAAAAAAAAAAAAATAAGCGGCTACTTTTATTCTTCCAAAAGTTATGAACATTTTTATTTTGTCCCTATAGTGTCTAATATATGATATGAAAAAACCCGTCAGTCAATCAAAATACAACTGAAAATAAGAAATTTGTTTTTTTTTGTGTTGTTTTATAACTGAACGTGAAGGGAGCATGTTTATTTTTACTACTCATTATTGTATAATTTTTAGTCTTGCATAGTAGATCATTTCTCCTAACTAAACAGAAACTAATGAATCTATTTGTTAGCTACGAACAATATATTGTCCAACCCCATTTGGTTTGTGCTCAATACGGAAGTTCTGTCAAATAACGGTTGTATGAGAATTGGATAAAAATAATTGATAGGCTCAATACTGTGTTCAATAAACTCTTAGTATTAAATACAAAATGAAATTATTTGAACAAAGAATGTTCTAAAGTTCCAAGAAAAAAAATGGATAGTCTTTCCTTTTCAAATTCGCTTCATTAATAGGATCTGATTGCTTGCTTTCAAATTGATAGTAGCATATCTTGTTGACAGAAACCCTTTCATAGATCAAAAAATAACTAGCTACAATGTGTTTTCTCGATTTGAATACTCACGTTCGATGTACAACTTCTGCAAGGACGATGTGTCGTCAAGTGCACGAAAAAAAAATTAAAAAAAATGATTGAATCATGTTTTATCCAGAGAGTATTATTGATCGGTCTTTTCTTCCTCCTCAATTTACGCTAAAAAATTGAGTTGTATGAGAATCATTTGATTTTTCTTCTATTACCATTTCAATGGAAGAGAGTGAAAATAATAAGTGCTTTCAGCAATAGTCAAGCTTCGTATTTTTAATATGCAGAACTGTTTGGAAGAGTCACTGTCAGTCTCAGACAACATATCATGTAAAACACATTTTTTTCAATAAATACGAAATAATCGATTATAATCATAAAACTTTAATCAAAGCTTTAAGCAGAAATAATTACAAAAATCATTTCTTAATTGATTAAAAATCAATCATTTCATCATTATTGAAGAAAATGTTTTTTTACACACGATAGTTTGATGGACAATTGGCTCAAGTATGCATTGCTAGTTAATGTGCCATTCGAATAGCAAAGATATTAGTGTAGTTTGTAATCAATCTTTGAAGTCATCATACATTGGTCATAGCATAGTAAGATGCCCATATTTCCAAATTCGGACATAATTTATTTTTCAGTTATTTTGGTTTGAATGTGGATCCTTTCTTGATCTATATCCACACTCTATGCATGAAAGTTATATTTTTTTTGCGTTAAAAGGAAGAAAAATAAAAGTGTCAACGAGACTTTTTCCTGGTGTTGTTTTTTTTTCAATACGCACTATAGTTATAAGAACATCATAAAGCTGTTGCAGAATCCATGCACAACGTGCCATTTAAACTGCCTATTGCAATAAATGTGAGCTAAGCGAATATCTTAACGAAAGAAGCTTTTTATTATCAAATAGTCCAAGTTGGTCTTGTTAATCTGTTTGATTGCATTAAGCGACAGTTCTAAATTAATTCTATAACAAACGGATTTCAATGAAAAACAAATCAGTAAATTAATGGCAGAAAAAATGTTCGCTTTGTTGAATGAATGCCAATCGATCAACAATGGAATTTCCATAGTGTTCGAAGACGGTTGATTATTTTCGTGATGATTTGTCAGACTTCATATAAAAAATCAAAATAAAAAAAACAAAGAGTTAATTTTTGTTCTTGGGAATACTTCAGGCATAAAAAATTGGGAAGTCAAATTTCAAAGTTTAAGTAATGAAACTATCAATCCCTCTGTAATACCAAAAATGATGACATTGACTCTCTGAAAACAACAAGAGTACAAGTTTACCAACGTATCGTAGAATTGATGCTTCGAAAATAATAAAATCGTCCTTTATATCAATATTTAGTTGTCGCTCTCTCTTGCAGCAACATTTTCAATAGTCGTAGAACATTAGAACAGTTCATACTACTACTGTAGTACCATGGTAATTCTTAGTCATCAATATCGTTTATACTATTCCTTGTTAAAAATGAAAATTTTTCTGTCAGCTTTGTATATACTTTTATTTACATGAGCACCTGAATCAAACATAGATTTCTCTTTCATCGTAGATAGTCGGATACTTGCACTTCAGTACGTTTTAGTTTGCACATCAAAGAACGGTAGTACACGGCATTTAACAAAATAATGTGCACTAGCGCACTCTACATTAGATTTTCGTTCCAATCACCTTTTAGTCTAATTTTTATATGTAAATAGTGACCAATAGGAACAAAGATAGAATGTTCGTTGTTTCTCAAGCATATTAATATATATGCCGAAGTAGTGATTACAACAGAAAAAGTATAGTTAAAAGCATTTCCATCTAGTAAAAACATGTTGATTATTTTCGTTATTTGTATTTTATTGATAAATCCAATTGAAACATACAGCTCATGTTTAAATGATGACGAATGTCCGTACTATTGCAGTAGCAATGGAAAATGTCAGCAGCCAATACCTAGAGGTCATAAATGCTCTGGTTATACTCATCATATTCGAGAATGTGATATTGCATCTTGGTGTGATCCAGACAAAAATTCAACTTGTCAACTTTTGAAAAATATTAAAGAAAAATGTGAATATGATTACTCTTGCATCGATAATTACTGTGATTCAGAAACCAATACTTGTCAGTATCGACAATTTATCGATGAACATTGTCAAACAAATCGGTCATGTCATTCAAGTTACTGTGAAATAGAGACAAAAACATGTCAACCAATAAAAACGTCGCCGTTTAGCATTCTAATGCTTATATGTCTCATACTCTATGTTTTTTCCAAAAAGGAAAAAACACAAATCGATGTTACTACACAAACAAATGATACACAACACAATCCTGAAGATTCAATTGAACAGAACTAAACGTCTTCAAAACTATTTGTATCAAATCAAAATACGTATTTTCAGATATAGACTACTCTACTAGTAGCATACATTTAAAAATTTTGAATTGATTTTTGTATTTTCTAGACACTTCTATATAAACATAGAGATTTTGGAAAATAAAATTTGAAAAGGCCAACATTTCTTTAGATATTTATGGATTAAAAGTCTTGTTTTATGCTAATAGTAGAAAAAAAGAACTTGAAAAATGCAAGCTAGTGCCGCCTTCTATTCATTAAGAGGATAAATGTGTAGTATGTAGATATTTATGTGTTTTTTCTCTTTAGCTATACTCCACAAAATGCAATATTCTCAATTAATATTCAAGATTATTCAACTCCTGAAATAATTTCGAGTCTTGCTGATTGAAAACAATTAACAATATAAGTAATATACAATTAAAAATGAATATGAATATAACGTAAACACAGTTAAACAATTTGGTGAAATAAAAAATAAAGCAAAGATAAATTGTATAAGATAAATTTCATTTTTATCATATGTTCTTTGATTATTTTTGTTTTTCAAAGAACTTCAACAATATTCAATTATTTCTTAAAAAGAAAAGAAAAATATTCAAATTTGTCAATAATAACGCAACTCCATTAATCAGAAAGGATGCGAGTGTAGAAAAGATACTCATTAAAGTCAAACACTGACATTCGCATCTAATATCTAAAAGTTGATTTTAATAAATGAAAAATTCATATGAATGATAAAAAAACAAAACGAAAAAAGTCTGTCAAAACTATATCTATACCTCATTTCATATTTCTGTGTAAACTTCTGTAGAAGCAAATAAAATCCTATATATCCGATTTATATATATTTCATTCCATTGATTGTCTAAACATCTATGTCAAGAAAAAAAAACGTATCGAATAGCATTTTGCATTTTTATGTGTGTCAAACAGATTGAAGATATTTCAATAGAAATAATATCATGTGTTAGATAATCAATTGATTTCATAGACAATCTTAGTTTATATACACTCTGTAGGGCAAGATAATGGAATATAGTCATATAGACAGTAGAGCCAGAAGGCTTGGGTAAGCTCAAATACTTTTCTTGTTTCATCAAAGTTTTAGATTTGAGCAGCACATTACGTTTTACTTTGACACAAATCAATATTATAGAAGGAATTTTCATTTTTCTCTAGCAGACAAGAATTTAAGACACTTTTCAAAAATGTACTGCCAAAATCAAAATGAAACGGACTACATTTTAGTATAAAAATTTTGAAAAATTATCAGTTATAATAATTTAACATTAAAAACTCATAAGCAAAGAAACACTTTTTAAAAGGAAGTTTTTTTTTTAATACTAATAAAAATCTAACAAATACTCTAATCATAGTCTTCGAAACTTTTTAAATATTCATTTTCTAGTTCAGACTTTGTTTTTATCAAATGTGATCTTGCCTTCTTCTGTACAATATGTTTCTCATTAGATATAGCATTTGAAAACAATAGGATGTGATGCAAGCGAAAAATAACTGAAAACCATCGTTGAAATTAATGATCGAAGATGTCAAGATTGTATCAAATAATGAACACACCACAGAAGAGTATACAAAATTTATGGTTCGAGCTCGCTTTTCTTAATTACTAATAGAATATGTATCAAACGTAAACTAGTGTCTAAAACAACACTTTTATAAAAAGTAATTATAAAACAAAATTATAGTGTTATTCCGTTTTCAATGCTCTTTCTATTAGAGAATATTGACGTGTCTTAAACGCGTTGCAGTCTAATTTATATCAGCAATGACCTGAAGTGAAGAAAATCTATATCAAACAAAATTTAGCTAAACTAAAATCTGCGAAAACATTTTCAATTCAATAAAAGAGACACTCAATGTGTTTCATTTAAGCGATATTCAAAGATTCATCTTATCTTATGTTTAACTTGATTAAAAAAAATATTACGCCGCCAATGACCACAATAGAGCGACAAAAAAGCGCTCTGTGATGGTGTCGAATGTGTATATATGAGCTTGTTATTCAATGAAAACTAATTCTATAAACTATTTATATAGTCTAGACCTTCAGTGAAAATATTATTTTCATAATTCTCATCATTGACTATTATAGATGTCGCTTAACATCATGACATGTGATAGGTCAACTACTTAAGTGAGTAAGAGAAATGGCTTTTGGACTGGTGGTTAAAAAACTTGTTTTGAAAGTTATTTTTCATTATTATAGATAATCATTTTTATGAATATATTCTAATGCCGCCTATATCAGACAATACTACCGGATCAACACAAAATTCACGTATTGTACGAGTTCGTGATGTAAGGTTTTGTTTTTTTATTTAAATTCAATAACACAAATTATTGTTTGTTTGTTTTTCTTTTTGTCATTTTCGATATTTAGTTACCAATTTATTATGATGTAAAAAATGATGATACTTATCGATCTGTTCCACAAACAAATGATAATCAATTAAAAACAAATACTACTAAGAATAAGAATTGGCTTTATCCGTATGTCAGTCAAATAAGACAATCAGTACAAGAAACATGGAATGATAATGAGGTTTATTTTTTTTTTTAGTAAATATTGTTTTTTCCACTTTTATTTATTTTTTTCATATATATAGGCATTACGTTCAAGAATTGCTCGTGGAATTGAAACTGGAGGAGCACATGCTAAAAGTAGAATCATTTGTTTTTTGTTTTTGAATTGTTGTATTAATATATCTTTTAAATAATAGCTACAATTGATTATATACATGATGACCAAACTTTTCTACCAAAAGTTGGTGTTGTTACTATAGCTGGTCTTGGTGGTCTTCTTCTTGGTCATAAAGGTGGTCCAATACGAAAAACATTTTATTCATCAGTAGCTGCTCTTGTTGCATTAAGTGCTTGTTATCCAAAACAATCAGCAAATTTACTTGATCAAGTTTATATTCGAATTAAAGATCAATCAAAAAATCTTTTCGATAGTAAATTTATTTTTATACTGATATAAAATTGAATTCATTTTTATTTTCTATATATATATATAATAGATAAAACAAAATCAAATATACCATCAGTTTTAGTAAATAAAGATCGTATTTTACATACAACAAAAACAAAAAATGAATCAATTATAAATGTTAAAGGTGATTATGGACAAGGTACACCAGCTGATCAACATTTATATACAACACGTGGTACAAAATAATGAGATGCACAAAAAAACAAAAAATTTAAACTTTTTCATTTTTTGAGATTTAGTTAGTTGTCTATTTCACAAAAACAAAACATTTTCCTTGAAACATAAACATGTGTATTTTTTTTTCTCTTTCCTCTTGCTAATGATTATCCATTGTATTTAATGCAGATGTTTAAATATATAGGTTTTGGACAATAATAATTATTTTTACTTTATTTAGAATATATTTTCATTTAGATTCTTTAAATTTCATGCAAATACAAGAGTTTATTTCAATGTTCATATAAGAAAGATGTTGAAACTAAGACTAAAATGAAAACTTTTTCTTCATATTAAATTCAATTATAGATTCTTTTGGAAAATTATAAAAATTTTTTCTTAAGCCAGAAAAATAAACGATACACCATTATAAATTATTCAATTTTGTTTTCTATCTTTGAATCATTTAAAAATTATTGTAAACTTTGTTTTTCAGAGTGAAGTTAGCGAGATTAACATCATACAAGTGTCAAAAATGTTTAAAAAAAACGAACAAATTATAGAGAATTTTTAGAAATGGATTAGCTGAAATTTGAAATATTCCATATAAAATTCTGCATCTTCTGATGTGACTTTCAAAATGTTAGAATAAATATTTGAAAGAAAAAATTGGTTCAAATAAATCTGCACTAGTGTTTTCCATTAATAACAAGTAGTCTATAAATGTTTCAACAGTTTAAGTGAACTCATGTCCCGTTTAGTTCAACATTCAATTGTGCATATGATAAGATGAGAATTAATGTTTTTTTTAGAACGTATCTGATTTATAATTATATAATTTTACGTAATACACCCAAAGATACTTTCAAATGTTAGCTCACAACTATTTTTCTCGTATACCATTTGCAGTTTGATGATTCAATATATGTTAATCTCATCGAATTCATGCCTGCATGAAAAATATCTCGAGAAAATAAATTTCGCAGTTTTGTAAAAGATTAAAACATGTTCATATTGAGTTGTATCGCAAGCATGTCTTTGTATCACTATTAAATAAATGATCATTACAGATAGGTTAATATATAGGACTCTTTGAATATTAATATTTTCTTAATATCGATGACTTATTGAGAGTAGTAAGACTGCAACGATTGAAAACATCATGAAATTCATCCTAAAAAAGATTTTGACTTTCGTATTAGTGTCGTGACTTATTAGTCGTTTTTGAATTAGTTATTACCGTAACTCCGTTTTTTTCTGAACCAAAACAACTAGACATAAATATTACAGAAGAACTTAGAATTCAGGAAAATTTTCAATTATCCTAAAGAATTTATCTTCGATCATAAAAAATTGATCAAACACATGCGTACAATGTACTAATAGATAGGGTGAAATCTGAACGACTATTATATTTATTTGACATGCCAAGTTTTACTCGTCAAACTATAGTTATCCGACTGTGGGTGTGACTCTTCTCTTTATCATCACCCACATACACCAACCCTCGAAGCTCGAATGTTTGGAACTCATCTGTTGAGATCTACTAATGTCATGTCATTCAAATTAACATATGAATGGAAGTCCTGATTAGAAAAAGTTAAATAAAATTTTGGTGATTAAATTGATTGAATTAATAATAATCTTTATTCACTCCATTGATAATTAGATAAAAGTTCATTAGTAAAAATCGCTCGTTCGTGTTTAAGAATTTAAGTTAAATTCATGATGATTTCTAATTGCTAAGAAACAACCTAACAAAAAAGAACAGTCAATCTTTTTTTAACCAGATACTCCATTTTTACATTTCGTTTTCTTCTTCTTATTCCAATCCGTCTGAACAAATATATTGGATTAATGACGAATAGGTGAGTTTTTGTCCAAAACAAAGTAACATTTGTCTACAATAAAAATGAACTAGGCATCTGTACGATACTCGTTTCAAGAAATTCATTGATTCTATTCGTCAATATAACGATCGTCATAATAATTATATGTATATGTATGTTTCCCAGAGAATACAAGTCATAGTTTAAATCAATCTAATTTCAATCTTCTTGACTTACCACATGAGTTATTAGTTATGATATTGAAGAAACTTGACAATATTGATGTTTTATATTCATTAATGGATGTTTTCAATAAACAGTTTGACAGTTTTGTTACAAGATAGTATTTTTACTAACACTTTGAGTTTAGTTACAAGATCATCAACTAATGATGATATTTGTTCACTTGACACTTTCATACTTGATCGATTATGTACTGATACATTACCAAGAATTCATCATAATGTAAAACATCTTATTCTTGAACTTATGTCTATGGAGCGTATTCTTCTTGCTGACAACTATCCAAATTTAACTTCTCTCAAATTGTTTAATTTCACACAAGAGATCGTTTCTTCCTATTTTACAGGTGAATATCTCATACATTTTAGAGAAGCAAAATAATCAACGTATAGTAGCATTGAAAAGAAAACTACACGCTTGCTTTGATCGCTTTCATTCTTTTTTTTATTTATAGGAGTCAATTTTTCCACATATATTCAAACATCAAATAACAGAACTTATTCTTGTAAATGATGAGAATACAAATATTACAATATCATGAAAAGATTATATTGCATTTTTATACACACGAGTCTTTAGTTTTTTTGAAAACCTCAAACATTTAATCATTATTGAAACATTCACAACTCATTATCTACCCTTGTCATTTTGTGATTCAGCATCTACTACTTTTTTCTCTTCGATTCTTACGAAATCATATATCAATGTATTTACTATGGATGATTGTCTTAAACAATTGATCACATTCAAAGTTCGAATTCATTATATAGACAATGCTTCATCAATTGTTCACAAGACTGTAAGTTTACATTATATAATTTTTTTTTTCAATCGCATGTCGAATATCAGTCATAAACGTGAGCTAATCAATAGACTAATGTACCAACCGATTGCAATAAAAATGAATAGAGAGTATGTCACTTCTTTGAGGATATGGTTGCGACCGGTCATCGATTTTTCATATGATTTTAGTTTGTTTAATAAACAATTCATATTCAATATAATTAACTAATTCAACGGTTGAAAATGACTATTTATTTAACAGATATAAAGATAAAAAAGATTTGATGTCTATTATTTTTTCAATTAAATGAATTATCGAATGAATGAGTTTACTTGTAATACATTTGTGGTGATCGTTAATTAGGATTTCTATTTGTTCACTTAATATCTATTGTAATATGAATAAGATCAAAGTTTATAAAAGTGAACAAATTGTTTTACATACAATTACAAGAAAATGTTCACTTGAATGAATATCAGAGAATTTTAGACAATTGAAAATGAATCATATTTTTGATCGATAGGTCGTCCGAATTTTTTTTTCATCTATTTCATAGATTTTATTTCTAATCATATATTTATTTTCTAGGATGATCTACCTAATTTAAAATGTTTTTCATTAATATGTTATCAGAGAATACATACATATGATACTATTTGTTGATGGTACTCATCTTCAGAAGGAAATTCTTAATTATATGCAACGACTTTATACATTCAGATTTTTTATACGTACACAAATTGAAATCAATGATTCATTTCATCGTACATCTAAGAATGATGTTCTACAAACTTTTACAAATATAGGTTATCATCAAACGGCTTGTAATATAGATTATTTTGGTAGGCACAGTGTGATATGCACTGTCTTTTCGACTTCGTTCGCATTTGATTATCTCGGAATGATCACCAATAAGTTTTCAACTATGATGGGCAATTATTTTGTTTATTTAAGGGTGATCGATGAAATTCCATTCAAATAGGAGTTCTTCATTCGAGTTTCTGAAACGTTTCGATTGTTGAAACATTTTTCTATTAGCAATTTTTTGTCACCATTATGCAATTTTGATCACCATAAAGCTGACATGATATTATCTTACTCACTTATACTTCACTTGACATTATGCATATTATTGGTTATTATATTGAACAATTTTTACTTGATATAAAGACGTGTACCTCGCCTTATTGAAAAGCGGGTATGTTATGATCAATTGAAAACTGTAACAGAGAACTTTATAAGAGATGCAACAAGACGCAATTGTGTTAATAGAAAACGATTAATTTTTTGAAGAAGCAATTGTCTCTACAGTAGAATTGATTCTGTATTTTTCTTTCTTATTGATTGTATTTTGCTCTGATTATTTTAATAAAAATCTTCGCTTTGTATATGAAGGATAGTATTGTAAGTGAAATTGTATTATTTAATGATATTTGTATAGCAATAACGAAATTCCTATGAATGTTTTCGATTGTTTTGTTATTTCTCATCGTTCACAAGTTACAGGATGGTTTTGATTGTGTCAGACAAAGAGACAAATTGTTTACTACTCTTATGCATAGTTTTTGAATTTTAATTCTCGTTTGATTTAGTATAGATCATTGAATGAAATATTTCTAAATCTAATTTATCTTTAT
Source organism: Rotaria sp. Silwood1 (assembly GCA_905250075.1). Classification (NCBI taxonomy): domain Eukaryota; kingdom Metazoa; phylum Rotifera; class Eurotatoria; order Philodinida; family Philodinidae; genus Rotaria; species Rotaria sp. Silwood1. The sequence continues at coordinate 38,733 of CAJNOP010001175.1, forward strand.
TTCTTCTCTAGAAAAAAAAAAAATTTATTTTTTCGAAGAGAAAACAACAGATTAAACAGGATTTTGAAACAATTGCAGTAATTTATTCACATATCAATAACAGTTTTTGATAAATTCGAATTAGTTTTGATAAGTTTATTTTATGTTGATGCTGATTGTCTTCTACATGTCCAGACCTAAATCGAGTTTCGTCAGAAAAGTCGAAACTGAGTTAGACACATGGTAAAACAGCCTGACATATGATTTTTTTTATAGTTAACACGATTGGTCAGTTGAGACACACTTTTTTGCTAAGATCTTTCATCGTTTATGTTATTTGCTTATGAAACAAGCTCTTCTGAGAGAAAAAAGTGCAGTTTCGAATGTCGCTAGGAAAATAAGTGTTCAATAGGTATGCAGGTCTGTTTGACTCTGGATTACTGACAGTCGATCATCAACTCTCACTTATATCTGTTTATTAACATCCATCACATGCATATATTGAAACGAATCTAACAATTGGGTTAATTTTACTTATCGTTGTTGTTGGGAAACTTTTTCATAAAAGAAAAATAAAACGTCAGCTAGAAGAATCACATACTACAATGAATATAATGCTCTTTACCAAAAGAGAAACGAACAGCAATATATGTGTAGATTAGAGTCCTGCGCGGGTTTGATTTTTCGAACCCGCACCCGACCCGAGGTCTTTTAGTCGTACCCGTGCCCGACCCGACCCGACAAGGCTCAACCCGAGCCCGACCCGACCCGACAAGGTTCAACCCGAGCCCGACCCGACCCGAGGATAGTTGGACCCGAGCCCGACCCGACCCGAGGATAGTTGAACCCGAGCCCGACCCGACCCGAGAGATTTAAATTCGTTTATTTTATAAAGATGCATCAGTTTATTGCAATATTAAGCATAAAAAATGATAGAAGCTTTATAGCAATAAAAAACACATAGATAATCATGATTGCAAAAAAAACCATCACAACTTAGTATGATCACATTTCCATTCAAATACATACATTTCAAACAGTTAAGATCGATAATGATCATAACAATAAGTATCGTACAAATATCAATAATACATCTTCAATTTATACAAAACAACTGAAAAATTTCGTAAAAAAATAAGAGAGTCAAGTGATTCTGGTGATATTTGTTGACGTCGAACTTCAAGAATCCGACCTGTTTTACTGAATATTCTTTCAGATACAGCAGAACCTGCAGGTACTGCTAAGAGAGAACATGCCAATGATGATAACCTAAGGAGAATCAAATTTAAATTAATTTATTGAATTTTTCTTGTACATTTAAGGAGAATGATATAGTAATCAAGAAACTCACTTTTTGTATATGATAGAGTGTTTTTGCCACCGTTGTAAAAGTGATTCTCCTTTTGGGTATGATATTTTCGCTTTAATATAATCATCTACTTTATCCATCGGCCTCTTATCATCATCGTCTGATGATGAGTCTACAAATGCATTAAAAGACTTGAGAACATCGTGTACAGTGTCTATTTTAATACGTTTTTGATGTGTTGAGGAATTGTTGTTGGTACCTGTCTCTGTTGTTTCTTCATCGACTTGTTGATCTATACCTAGAGCTTTTAAAAGTATTCGTATATTTTTAATAACAGCATTACGTTCTGATTTCATTAGACTCTGAGAATCATTGATCAATAGAATTGAGTTTTATTATTCTATGAGTTTAAGACGAACGAAAATAGAGGGCAAAAGCATACATACGCAAAAAAATCCGACCCGATAAAAACCCGACATTTTTTAATTTCAAACCCACACCCGACCCGACCCGACGGCTGACAGACCCGTACCCGACCCGACCCGATAAGATTGAACCCGAGCCCGCCCGCACCCGACAAGATTGAACCCGAACCCGCCCGCACCCGCGGGTCGGGCTCGGGTGCGGGTCGGGTCGGGTCGGGTTGCAGTGCTCTAGTGTAGATATATGGTTACAGAGAGAACGTACGGAAAAGCAAGAAGAAATGTCGTTCCTCTCTAGAGTGTCTATATCAATAGTGATCGTAACAAGTAGATTTAACTCTTCGGCGATCATGTAATAGGATGAACTTATTTAAGCTGGATGTCGATAGGTCATGTTCATCAGTGTGAAGTCGTTTGCCAGCGATAACACGAGCGCATAGACATTTCAGACGGCGTGGAAACTTTTCGATATCAAGAAACGTTCTTATAGTTTCATTTTCTATGCAGTCGATAGGAGTTTCTCCATTATAATTGACACAATCGATATGAGCACCGGCATTTATGAGACATTCGACAATAATCAGTTCTTGCAATTCTTTGCATGCCACATGTAGTGCCGTGCAACCATGCATTTGTTCAGCAGCATCCAAATCCAACCAACGACGTCCACAAGTAAGTAACAATTGAAGAGCAGATACATTTGGAAATCTTAAAATAAAAAAAGATTTTTTTCAAAACTTTTATAAAGTTGCAATATTCGCAAGACTTTTTTCTATTGAAATTTTCATAAAAGTATTTAATTAATTGAATAATCTGTGTCAGTCACTAGCCATAGAATAGACATAGATTGTGTTCTACGGAAGGAAAGAATTTCTCTATCAATCTGTATAAAGTTTTTTGAGTTTTTTCATAATTTTTTTCCAGAATCCGAGTATAAAAGTGATTTTTCTTGCAAATGAAACACTTTAACGATGTCAAAAATTGTTTCTATGCGAAAAGATGTTCATCATTGATCTGTCTAAGTTAAAATTCATTCTTATGAGGATATAGATGTTGGTTTTCATTTTCCTGAAACTCACACTCACATGGATCACACCATGAGTACACTCTTATTTCATTTTCTAAAATTCAAAAAGCTAACTTACTGGATATGAGGCCGAGTATCACTAGGACGCCAATCAAGGCACGTATTACTGCTACTGTCCACACATAAATGAAGCAGAGTTTTTCCGTCTTGAGTTGCTTGATTCAGACGACATAACTTGGAAACCCATCGAAATATCAAATTTCCTTCTTCGCTTGTCGTAATCTGATGTTCTAGAATCTTAAAAATGAAACAGTTTTGATTTATTGGATAGTAAAGAGTATTTTACCTTTGTTGCAATTATAACGAGGAACAATGCATTGAAAATAGTATTTTGATTCGAATTATTTTGTGATGGTTCGAATATCAGGTAACAAACCTTTAGAAATTGATCAATAGGAATTTGTTGATTTGCTGTAAACATTTTACAAAATAACCATACGAATCGATGCAGACAAGTGTCTATCTGCATTTTTTGATAGAGGTTAAATGCATGAATCCACAAATGTAAACATTTGTCAAACTCACCTTTGGATACTAATACATCGCCATGATCCAACAACGGTTTCATTAAATTATGATCATTTCGTGAAAGTAAAAGACGCTCTCGAACGAGTGCTGTTTCAATCCACATTCGATCATGATCATGTTTAATAGCTTCAAGTTCTTCGACTGTTTGACATTCTTGATGATACTCATAGGCAACATTGGGCTTTATACATACCTTTGGTGTCTGACTAGATGTCCGATACTCAATAGCAAGAACCAAGAGCTTTGCAGCGCGGTGTAAGTGTCGCATCGGCGAATTGGTGACAACTAATGAACAGGCAGCAAGCTCGAGGTTCTCGATAGTGACTATTGAACGTTTGACGAAGAAATCAATCACATCAAAACGTTTCTTTCTCACAGCAACCATGAGAAGAGTTTTACCATCATTCAACTTGACGTTTGTATCCGCATCTGCATCACATAGCAATCGTACCACATCAATATGACCTTGAGCAACAGCAATCGTAATTGGTGTTGATCCACGGAGTCTGTTGCTTTTACAAGTGTAATTGACATCAGCATTCTTTTCGATTAAATATTCGATTAAAGTTGTGTACCCTTTGGAAGCAGCCAATATCATAGCCGTACATTGGTCCTCGTCATTCGACCAAGACTTGTTAACATCAGAGTAACCATTTTCAACGAGAAAACGAACTATATCAAGACGATTTTCTGCACTAGCTTGAATAAGTAATGGGCAATTTAGCCATTTTTCATTATCATGATATAAATTGGCTCCTCCGATTTCAATCAAAGTTTTAGCTACAGTGAAATGTGATCGATAACAGGCACACTGAATTGCTGTCATGCGATCGATAAAATTTTCCTTGGAAATAGCTACTCTTCCTTCTAACTCTACCTGATGTTGAGACGAACAATGAGCAAGTAGAATTCGTACTATTTCGTCGTATCCATTAAGAGCCGCCACCATTAACAAACTTAAGTTTTCTTCACCATGCCAACTGAGAGTCGTCAAGTATTGGGTCGGATTGTTAAGACTGTGTAGACGAGCATCAAGTTGATCTACTAAATTATTTCGAACAAGTGCATATAATTCGTCGGTGTAAAACGATTCGATCGGAATAATTTCATTCATGTTAACTTCAATAAAAATGTGTGTAACATTTGAAAACGTTCTTCGTTTATATAGCTCGAAAGTCACTGTTGCTTCTTTTTTTTTTACACTGATGCGAATTGTGAGCAATTACACATGATTCATACTTCAAACAAAACTGATAGAATGCTTTTCATGCATCGCAATCTGTCTCAACAGAAGTAGAAGAACAGAAAAAATTAAAATACTCTGATGTAAGTTTGCCTTTTGACATATCCATCTCAAATTATGTTATGGTACGCTTTAAATCAACTGTCATAATGTCTTTGCATTACATAGCAACGACCGAAGGCTTAATGTGCCGATTGTTAGGGCATGATGTGATAGACATGAATGCTCACACTTTCACTTAAATGAGAGTACTGGTTATTGTTTGAAGCACAAATATGAGGACTAGCGCAAATATTGACAAAACTACTCAGATAATAATTTCACTGTGATCATTTCGGTTTAACATTTTGGAACAAAAACATTAGTTTAGCATTGATGTGCTAAAATAAAAGACTTTTACAACTAACTGTATGGATTCGAGCACACAGTCGATTTAATTTTGCTCTTCTGTATCGGTTAGGTGTGGGTGTGGGTGTGGATATATGTATGAATGTGAGTGTCTCCATACTCCGACTACACCTACGCTCACCCTTCTTATGTAGAGCTGTTATTTTGAGTATGTTGTTAAACTATCTTATGAGCCATTGAAAAAAAATTGTCAAATCACATGATTAATTGAAAATATCAACTAATGCAAAAAATTATGAGGAACTAACTGCGTGATGAAAAGGAGACAAAAATGAAATGAAGTATTTTCAGCTTCGATGTATAAACTATTTATTCTTCAAGCGTGAACCTAATCAACGAATGCAGAGATACTCAAAGATTTCTTCATCAACACTGTAAATATAAAAGTGGTTTACATTTAACAGAGAAGACAAGTAAACCCTTATATCGAGTTTTCCAAAATGTTTGCATGTGGTTTATTTCGCATATATCTCAGCATCGATAAATAATAAAATCTTGATCTTTCTTAAAGATGCGCCATGGAAAGCTCTACGAAATCTATATAAAGAAGTCTCTATTGACTTTTTCTCCTGATGTATTTCTAAATTGGTATGAGTACGATACTGAAGACATCCTACACTCACACTCAAAATCATACCACACCAAACACCACCTACTCACTCACACCGAATCTCATCGGTTCTATATATAATATTTTATCTTAATTAGCTAATTGATTAAGAAATCTATTGGTTAGCGTCTCAGTTTGAAGTGAGCATTAATGAAGGTAAGCGAAAAAACACAGCCACACTCTAATAAACTTGTCACTTCACAGTGATCCCCCTTAGATTTTTCTTTAACTAATGACAGCTAATGTTCAATTATTGATTTAATCGTTCTATCAATATTTAGTAGGTAGGTATGCGAGTGTACACAAGACTTATTAACTCACTTACACTGTTCAAAGTTTGAATTTTATCTTAAAAAAATATGCAAATGAGAATTTTTACTAGTATGAAACTTGTTGTTAAATGTTGAGAATGTTTGAAAATAAAACATACACACTATTAAATAATCATTTTTTTTTTCATGTTATGCTGTTTTGTGTTATTGCTCATATTTCTTTGAATAAGATCAGTGTCAGATAATCATTCAGTTAACAAAATATCTTATTAACATCTTGTCAAAAATTAGTTAGAAACAGATTCGATATTTTAGTTGAAAATGTTCTTATCTTATATTCTCTTGAATCTCAGTCTATAATTATTTTGATATATCACTTTAGAAATCATTCTGGGTGACTCAAAATTTTAACTTGAATTAAAAGAATTCAAATATAGCAATCAATTGAATAAGTATCAAATATTCAACTGCAAATATCAATCTATTTCATCACTTCTTTTTCAAACCACAACAAAAATAAATATGACAATCAGTAACAGATTTCAATCTTTAATTTGACTTGAAAAGACGTTTGTTTTTTCGACTACAATATTTTGCAAAAATAATTAATCACTTTTTCTTCTCATGTTTTTTTTTTGCTATAAGATTACGTTGGATAACCGCTAATAGTTTTAGGTAATAGTATATTTAGTTATCTATTAGAAATGTATGATAGAGATGTGAAACGTCGTTCTATTAAATTGGTATATGGTTTCATCTTTGATGATGTCAAAAATAAATGCATCAAAATCCATTATAACATGAAGAGATGACAAGCTAGCTGCTTGGAAATCAGAATCAATCATCAATTATTAAAAAGTGACAACTGAAGCTTTCCGAATGTTATCTTAAAGATATGTTATCTCTTAAACAAAGAAAAGCAAACATATATGAACATGATAAAGGAAAAATTACACGTTAGACAATAACAACAAGATCAGCAAAACGATTACTGACAACGAAGGTTACAATATTTTCTAAAATACTCAAAACGGTTTTTTATTCAAATAATACAACCGTCCCGACGCTCTAATACCAAAACATTGAGTATTCTATACTCTTTCGATGGCTGCATCTCATAAATTTTGTCGATGCTTTTACGTTAATCTATATTATAAATTTCCACGGATTGTGTCGCTGATCTCGTTGTTTTTGTCCAACATATAATTTTTCCTTTATTATGTTCATATATGTTTGCTTTTCTTTGTTTAAGAGGTAACATATCTTTAAGATAAC
>CAJNOP010001176.1:0-18727 GCA_905250075.1 Rotaria sp. Silwood1
TTTTGGTGACATGGGGATCTTCTCTAATATTATTCTTCAACAATCTTTGACTTATCCGGTTCAACAGCTAATTTCATAGATGTTGTAAGCTATTACATCATTTTTTGAGATGTCAGATCTGAGTCATGGGCGATAGGCGTCAATGAGCAAATACAAACACAAAATAGACGCTGATGTGTTCAGGAAATAAGACCTTTTTTTTTTATAATCCGACTGGCGTCACTCGTCGAGGACATCACAGGAAACGTTCTCTACTACGATGACGTCATTAGATTTAAAAGTACGGACCAACCATGGATACTAAGCAATAAAAAAAATAGAATCACCCATCTCTGCTCAATATTTTCGATTATTTGTGATACTATAGAACCAAAATGATATTTTCTAAGACGAACTTCATTCGGAACGAATAAAACAACAAATATTACACATATCGATACATTTTGAGAAATAATATCCGATGTTTTCGTGTGAAAAAAGAATGATATTCTGAGTTATTCGCACTTTTTACTGATAAAACTCAGTCTTGTCGAAACTAAATATGATATTTATGAACAGCGTAATTGGAAAGGCTAGGGGTGGGTGGGTGTGGGTGTAGATGTGCATGAAAGGAACAATAATATCCACATCCACACCCATACCACAAAATAAGGGTAAGCGAAAAGTCAAAAGTAGATATTGATTACTCAGGACATTCAAAGGGAGGAAAAGCTGAAATTTTGATGACGATTGATTATTTTTGTCTTTTCTCTATGAGATCATCTATTCGAGTTATTTATAAAAATTTCCTGCGCTCTTGTTCCTATTAGCAGGCTGATAATCTTATGTTTTCGTCTGTAAATTGATCCATTTCAAAGTAACGTTCAGGAAATGCAAAATTTCGATTGTATTCTATTCTTCACTAATATGTTTTCTTTAAAAAGTCAAATTATAGATAAAACCCAATGTATGATCCACAGTCTCTCTTGGTTTGACAAAACTTCTGTAGTTGCTCTGATTCTTATTTTCTAAACCATCTAGAAATCATCGATTCTGATTAAGTATTGGAAACTCAATAGAAAAATATGACTTAATTCACTGTAAAACTAATAAAAATAAAAAAAATTCTATCCAATACAGATAGTTTGAGAATAGATCTTCTGGACGAAATTGTTTTCTCTTGTCGTTATGTTCTATATTGTATCGTTTAGTCCCCAACCAATCCCTAAAGACTCTCGCTCTGTCGGTGCTAACTAATTATTTACTAACGTTGACATGGATAGATTGATAGAATGCTCCATTTGTTAATTATATCTCGTTTTTGGAAACCTAAGGACTGTTTTCCTGTTTGGACGTAAGTGTGAGTGATATGAAAATCTGTTAAGCGGCACAATAGTTGTTTATTCTTAATGTTTGCCAGTTGAAAGTTCGAATATTTGATAAGTTAGAAAGGAATTCTATAATCGCATTCACTTCTTACATCAGCATATAAATCTAAGAAATCCTACAGATCGGATACTTCGTCCTGACCTGTTACATTCTATATTACTTACATAAATCAGTGATACAAGGAAACTAGATTAGAAATCTTAGAGAACAATCACTATGCTAGCGGATGTATAAGAATTTTCACTCAAAAGAGGAGATACATCTTTAATCTTACAACGGTGAGAACTGTATTAGAATTGATAGTGCTAATAAACTGGCAGTTTCTTTTTGTAATCAATATTAATTTAAGAAACATATCACATAAGCAAAGTACTCAAGTCATTATCTGTAATAAAAAATAAATAGATATCAAACGGATGCCACATAGAAATAAGAATGTATAAACTAAAGTGATATAAAAAAAGACGCAAGACGATATCAGAAGACTCTAAATCATTACAAAGGAAACATGTATTTCTCTGATCTACGGAATCTATGAGCTAGAATTTCAATATCAAATTAAAAATATTAAATCAAGGGAAAACAAACTAATTTCTATTCTGGAAATGATTAGACATCATTAGAAGTCACCAAAAATCATAACAATGCCTTAAAGATACGAGCAACGAATGGAGATGGTTCATAATTATAGACAACTATCAGAAGCCATTATAAACCATGAGAAATCATTAGAAATGAATGAAAAATCACTCTAAATTATAGAAAATCTGTAGTAATAAGATTAAAATTGAAGTCCTACAGGGTGAGCTGATAAAAACCCGATTTCCACTGATAAAAATCACTAGAAATCATCAAAGAGTGAAAATGATGTTGAAGTTTATCGAAAATGACACAACGAGGCTATTATAAAAAGAATGATGATCTTTTATTGCAGATACTTCGACCAAGACTGCATCAGTCGCAAAAAAAAGAAGAAAAATAAGCTTCAGGAGAGCTCGAGTAATGCAAACAATTCGTTAGTGCTTTGTCTTTCTTACATACCTATTTTCTTTTGTTCATAGAATTATGCAGCTACAGTAGACGACACCAGTATCGTACACACCGAAGCCAGTTCCATTACTCCACAGGTCAGGCGATAATCATTCGAGAAAATGGATATTCATCAGATATCTCATATTTTTAGATGCCGACTATGGAAATCAACCGTCAAGTAAATAAAGGTAGGATATTGTTGATTATTGCCTTCCAAGAGTGCATGATTATTGATAATCCAAATTATTTGATTAAAATTACTGTTATTCCTCAGATGCACTGAGCACATTCGAGAAATTCTAAGGTTATATGGTCACTTTTCGAAGAATTTTCCTCGCTTGTCTATTGCTCGCGTATGCCTAGGTATTTAGTTTTTTGGAATAAATATCACAATTCATTCAAAGACTCGAAACATATAGCCATTACCAGAATAAGATTTTCGCCTCCTTTGTATTTCTGCCACTACGTCTCAGTGAAAACATTTGAATACGTTTTAAGAAAACGTTGTGTTCTCACATTATCTTCAGTAAGGAATACTGTTTGAGGCATTGACTTCTCACATTATTGATGGAATAGTTTTTGAAAATGCTTTCTCAAAGTGCTTGAAATTATAAGAAACTCATCATCTAATTAAACATCAAGTAAAAGTCAAAAACAAAATATGATTTTGCGATTACTCTAACATCATCTCGTAATGAATAAGAGATTTGTTTTTCCTTCACTTTCTGAAGGACACCATTGTAGATGCAGTTGTTCTGCCATCGAACAACAATTGTACATATAAGAGTTGTTCAACAATGGCTTTTTATTGTAAAAGCTATCTTGTTCTCGCAGACTAGCGATGCTTGATCATCAACATCATCTGACAGTCAACTTTTTTTTAAAGCCATGTAAACAGAACAAGCATTATCTGAAAGTGTATGTATTTTTCCTTGTTAGTTGAAATAACTCAGCTTCTAATCTGTATATATTTCTGTCTCATCGAGATTTAAGTGATGGGCAACTTAAATCTGTATGAACTTGAAATGCGATAATGAAAACTTCTAGTTTCATTGATTATTTGAGTGCTTGAAGAGACTTAGGTTTTGCATGATCACGTTGTAAGTATAGTTCGCTGAATTTCTACAAGGTTTTGTCAACCAACGAGTTCTTGACTTTCATGGTTTCATCTATTTTAATGAGTTCCTAAACTTCATTGAATTTTGACGGTTCGTGCAGTCCATAGAGTTACTAAGGTTCTTTTTATTACATTGCTTTCTTCAATACCTAGAATCTATGACATATACCGTAGATATATTATTATTAGGAGAAAAGATGTTATGCATTAATGATTTATCTGACAATACATAGAAGTTTTTAAAGCGAAAATTAGTATAATCTTGATTTATTTATAAAAGTCAGAGTTTGTGAGTTTCACATTAGTCTCTCATGTGGCTGCACTGACAAGTTTATTAATATTATCTTAATATGAGTAGAAATTCATTCAACTGTGCAGCTTTACTTCATTTGATAACATATCTTACTATGTTTAGTATGATTTATTGTTCGTTCAGTGCTATGTAATGTTGTATACTTTGTCCGTTCTCTTACAACACAAAGCTCTGCGCTTTTTCGTATCTTTCATTAGTCTCTTTTTGTTGCTCAAAGAAATAATGACCTCTTCGTGTGTCCATTGAAATTTCAATAGAAAACGATTATAGAATTATTTTTTTAATACAAAAAAGTCTTTTGAATCTTTTGGAACTCATCCCCGATCATCATAAGATTATATGTTTCCTTTGATAGTTATAAATTCATATTTTTTCTATATGTTAACTTTTATGATAATAATTTCTATCATGACATGTGTATATTATACCAAGCTGTTCATAAAAATAATCCGTTTTTATACACAATCTCATAGATATCAAATTTTAAACTAACGGATATAAAATGTAACGGATGTTCCTCCAAGAAAAATGGGCCTCCTCTATATTGTAATGATATTTCTTTTAATATCCATTTCTTTAGACTTTCTCTGTTTAAGTGACATTATATGACACCCAATACATCAAGAATGTTATTTCAGTACTACTAAAGTATAGAAATGAAATCTTCGGAATAGAGTGAACATTTCAGCAGATCGTAGTGCGAAGTTTCACATCTATCAACTGACGCAACAGTAATACCAAGTCAACTTATCATCTTTCATTATCAAGAATCATTGACCGTCGTATTATTCAGATTTAAATACATCGAAGTATTCAATTTTGAGACAGATTTGTAGATTTCATCAATTGTATTGAAATAAGCTCTTATAGAAAAACTGTATGATACAGTTAAAATGATTCAATAAAATTTTTTTTATAAAATTGTTCACGTTTAACTGTTTGTTTGACGTGTGCCCTGTAAAATTACGGATGTCATTTACATTAATAAGAATTATACCATTTTGTAGAGAATTTTATTTTTTCTGAAACACCATTTAGAAGATATTATTGAGAAAAATAAAACATTACTATTTCTTAATATTTTACATGATTATAAATCTATTCTGATGCATTACGTCCTGTAATTAATGAAAGAGATCTCTAGAATATTATGTATTGATGTAAGCAACACTTTCACTTTATAATAATTAGAAGAAATACTAATTGCATATAAGAACAGGTTAAACGCCTATCAGAGTCCGATTCAAACTGAGTCAAACAAAGGCTTGACTAGATTCTTCAATCTCAAGCTTCAATATTATCTATGTACGATTCCAATACAAATTTTATCAGTGAGACAAATCTCAAAGAACAGTATATGAGAAGAATATCATAAGAAAAGTAATAGATAAAGCAGTAAGTTGAAATTCATTGTTTATATTCCAAGCACTGGCATCTATCTTTTACAATATATTACATATTTTAATTGTACTAGAAGAAAAACACATTCTGAATGAGGTATTCTGCATCTTGAGCTATTTTTTTAGCTATAATCTTGCCTTCTGCTGTTACGTTTTGTTAGATGTTTCATTTTTATTCTTGCATTGTACGCTAAAATGAAAATCGAGATTCACACAAAAACATACAAAATATTCCGAAATAAAGAATAGAGTAAGAACTGTTATAATTCTATGGTTATACGTTGTTTAAATTAAAACATAGTTATTCTAGAGATCTCTTTCATTAGTTACAGACCTTGGTTTTTAGTCAGAATAGATTTATAACTATATAAAATATTAGAATATAGTAATGTTTGATTTTTCTCAATAATACCGTCCAAGTTTACTCATAAAGAAAAATGATATCAATCTTTCGAGAAATAAATTCGGTATAATCTTATACATTGTTTTTAATATCATTAATTAATTGATATTTATTTAGTGTTGACTTCATTTGAAGTAACTTCGATACGTAACATATATCGATCAAAGAATGTCATTTTATCAATATTGCACATTAATTATATTTGATAAAAATTCATCTTTTCCTAAAATAAGATTGAAGTTTTATGTGCACAAAAAAAAACGAGACAGCCGATCAGACGAATCACATCCATGCATATATATATTAGAGATATTTGAGAAGTTTGATTTAATTGAAATAAATCTATAATATTGGTAATCATCTCATACAGTTCTATGTCATCATCTATATATAAATAGAAAATAGAATCTACTCGAATTTTATATTTCCTCCCATTTTATGTTTCGCAGTCTCTTCGATTCAAAAACTAGAAAGTGCTGTTTTAACTTCAACTCTTATCTTAGAATTGTTCGATACATATTGCTTTTAAACTGTTATTTTTCATCTACTTTTATAGTTTTCAATAAATTTTGATTGAGTGTCACTCTTATTGATATAATTCTAGTACCCATAGCGTTTCACAAGTATTTTTTTTTAATCGATCGAAGAAAAATAGTAGTACTAAAGTTTTTTTTCAGTTATAGATTTTTTGATTTCTGTCAATTGCAATGAGACATTAACATATTAGAAGTATATTATATTACAAAATAGAGATGAAAATTGATTGATACCATTAAATTAAGTCAAGATCTCAATTATAGTTCGATTCTTCATGTTCAAATTAAAAAAGATTAAATCATTTCAATTGATTGAGAAGAAAAATCCTCAAGTCAATTCATTCATTTCGAATATTATTTTTGACTCACTTCATTTGAAACTCTGTGTGGAAGGGAAACCTTGTTTAAAAAGTTTCTGTCAAAGATAATACTGAGATATACGATGAAGGAAATAAATGAGCAGAAGATGGATACACAGAAAAGTTTTCAATTGATCAAGATTGATAGGTGCATTCACATTTTCCTCAACTAGATAACTGTGTTCTTCGATATTTCTGATGCAAGAAAGATTTTCCTTTTTGGAATTTCTTACACGATTAACAGAAAAATGAGTTTGATTGTATCTTTCTTTTTTTTTTGAAATTACAAAAAAGAAGATTTTTCAATACTTTTCACATCGAAAGTGTTTAGACTGGTGACTATGGATTCGAATCATGTTTTTCAAAGACCAAAATGAACCAAAATTTCCTTGAATTACAGTTTAAGTCTTCGAAGACTACTTGCATTCATGCAACTGGCACTACTGCTTTTTGCGAAATTTCCTGCAGGTTGATTAAAAATTCTGTTATCTCATATAGTTTCATTCTAAAAACTAAACCATAGTTTAATACTAGTCATGACACGTCTTAAAAATATTTTCCACCAAAGACTATCATGCTTGTGACGATTGTCTAACAAAATCAACTAGATTTTGTAGTCGTTACTTTACAGAATATTACAAAAAAAGCATCACTTATTGATATTTTTCTGAAAAATGATTAGCAAATTCTCAGTGTTTATTTTTGTTTCTGGCTTTGTTAACTAAGTTACAACAGTACTTTCTGTTATAATGTTTTTTTTTTCGTTGTATTACATCATATAATTCAGTTGGATCTTTTTCTCTGTTTTAGTTTCTTTTTTTCAAGAGCTATATACGTACATCGTTGTTATTTGAAGTCTATTATTTACGTGTTACTTCTCTCAATTATTTCTTAGTAAATATCTTTGGTGTTTCCATGCTAGATTCTTGAGGAATCTAATAAGAATCCTGCAAAGATTCACTGTTTTTTCTCTGAGCATACGATCGAATTCTGAAGAAAGAAGATTTCTAATTGAAAAAAGTTAAATGTTCATTGAATTATTATTGTTTTACGTAGCTTATAAAATTTCATGACATCCTATATTAATTTCATCAGTTCGATTAACATAAGAAAATATCTACGTGTAGTTTTCTACCAAAAAATATGACTTTTTTTAGGGACATTATAGAAGACCCCCTTTTAACTTATGAACGATAAGACAGAATAGAAGACTCCGAGTCTTCTGATCTGTCAATGGCTTTATATTGGAAAGATACAAAAAAAGAAACACATTTAAATTCAGTAGAAATATCTTTATCATTATATCTTTACATGTTATTCAAGCTCCTTCCCCTCCAAAAAAAGTCGATTTTCCCAAAAACATGAAAAATTGATATAAATGCATAGGAAGAACGTGAGAGGTCTAATCTTTCAAAAATGGGTGTGGTGTGAGTGAGTGAGCGCTGATCTTCTCTTCGGCTACACTCACACTCAATTCTGATTGTCGCTTATCAAGCAGCTATTTTGGATGACCTAAATAGTTGACAGTTAGAATCGAATTGATAGAACTATCTACTATCATCTGCTCTATTTTCTAGTCTTATCTTTCCCAAAGACTGCCTTTAGATATTTTTTTTTACGAAATCACTGATTTTTATATCTTTATTTTCATATTTCTATATCATGAAATTAATGTTGAGTGAATCGAAGCTGTTCTTACGTAATAATAAACTAAATTAGTTAGTGTGAACTTGGATCGTTTTTTGTATTAAATCTAGTAATAAGTACTAAATGATATTTAGACTCAATGTATTCTAAATGTTTCTAATGGATAGTATATAAATGTATAGCTAATAGCTATAAAATCAGATAATTTTTGTTTGATCATTTTCTTCATCAATTAATTCAAATACGAATGAAATTTGAGTTCTTCATTGCTTTACTATTATCTATCTATATATTTGTTAATGATATTTGAGGCATTTGGAGGTGTTTTAATATGGTAGAATATTGAAACTGAAAAAAAAGATCCGATAGAACAAATGAAAAGAAAACTATTCGTAGTCTCAAGAAAAAACTATTGTAATTTCCAAAATCACTAGAACTTTTCATACACTAACTAGGTTTAAGGAGTCGATATAAAAATTGTGAAAACTATTTGATTAGTCATCAAAAATGAGTGTAAATAGACCAGATGTGTTTAAAATTGATTTATGTTAAACAACGCTTAATATGTTTTTGGTGACTCATCAAATCTTTTCTGGCATATACATATTGAAATGTGTAAACGCCTTTTTTCTATCTTTACTTTGTCTACCGTCCTAGTCATGCTGAATCTGATGATGTTGTTAGTGTATCAGTGCAAGAGAGAACTCATGTCATCTTTTAGGTTATAAAAAGTTTAGTGTTCGAAAGCAAGTTACGATTCTCGGACTGAATTTATTTGTGATTAGAACTAAAATATTTGTTTCGAATGTTATCTTCACATAGCCAAGGTTCTACAGGATGTTGCAAAACCTTTGTGCCCTCCAGGTTCGATCTTAAGGTCAAATGATTTTAATAAGTATTTTATACCAAATTGAAGCCCGTAAAAAACTGCGTTTATTGGTACTAAATGATAAAGGTTATGAAGACCTTTTAATGTCGAACTTCCGAGATTTTCAGAAATTTGGTACCTTTTTTTGGTGTAAAAAAAGTAAGGTGACAGTAATTCAAGAATGAAATAAAACATTTTTCTTAGATATTTTTACATGATTCGATAGAGCTCGATGAGCTCTACAAAACTATATATTTCAGAAATACTTTGAGCCATCTTTTTTTAGGTAAAAAGTTCAAAATCTCCTTGAAAAATCACGAAAAATATTTGAAAACTTCACTTTTTTCATATGGAAGAAAACACTCGATTTTTCAATAAAACTAAGTTTTATTCATTATTTTTGCTGTCTCGGACGTTTCGAAATGTGTTCATTCGATGCAGTTTTTCATGCGGCATCGAATGAGCACATTTCAAAATGTCTAAGCTAACATAACTAATGAAAAAAACTAATGTTATTGGAAAATTGCGTGTTTTTTCATATGAAAAAAAAGATGAATTTTTTGACATTTTTTAGAATTTTCCGAATAGTTTTTTGAATTTTTTATCACACAAAGGTGACTCAAAGTATTTCTGAAATATATAGTTTTGTAGAGCTCATCGAGCTCTATCGAATCATGTAAAAATATCTAAGAAAAATGTTTTATTTCATTCTTGAATTACTGTCACCTTACTATTTTTACACCAAAAAAAGGTACCAAATTTCTGAAAATCTCGGAAGTTCGACATTAAAAGGTCTTCATAACCTTTATCATTTAGTACCAATAAACGCAGTTTTTTACGAGCTTCAATTTGGTATAAAATACTTATTAAAATCATTTGACCTTAAGGTCGAACCTGGGGGCACAAAGGTTTTGCAACATCCTGTATAGATATCAAGTACTACAATAAAGCTCTTTGCATAGTTGAAGTCTAAAAAACATTCATGTTGACATGTTAGCTTAGGTAAATCAGGTGAAAATTTAGTTTGAAAATTAGAATGCCAGGACTTCATCTTTTTGACAAAGTTTACTAGAAAATAATGATCCGATGGAACATGGAGTTCGACACTCAACAAAATTTCATTACATTCATGACTTCTAAATCAAAAATACAATTATAGTATTTAATTTATGAAAATGTTCATCTCTTCATTACCACGTAATTTCTTTTAATTTTTTACGCTGACGAAGTGGTTAATTTCCATTCACTCTCTATTAGACATGGGGAGGGGTGTGTGGATGTGAGTGTACATTTTCCTCACACCCACACCTTGTTCAAAAGATAAATCATGCATATGTAGCGATATGTAACACTAGAATGAAAATATGAATTGTTGCGAGCGTTTTTTTAATGTGTTCATAATATGGAGACGGAGAAAAATCAATCAATTTAGTCTGATAGACCTTTTCAATATTATACAGAAGTGTTTCTCTGAAAATTCAGTTTTTGTATATAATCGATCGATAAACAGAGATAGTTCATCTCTTCCAAATTCTTGGAAACTAAGCAGCTATGAAACATATGTTCGAATCGAGAAAAAAGTTATTTTAAAATGAGAAACTTGAGAGCAATACGATGATGTAGTAAAACATCAAAATTTGTTCAACCTACTTTTTGCGTTTAAAGGTATCACTTTAAGTAGTTGAACTGACATCCGATTGTTTTAAATCAAAATCACAATTTTTCAACAATGAAGTTGGTAATAAGAAAAGCTCATTGGTTTTCTAAAGTTAAATTCTATTTTTAAATGAATTGTGTAAACTGTTATACAGATTCTTCTGTACATGACCCACATACGGGATACTTTTCTCAAGCGAAAAGTTTTTCGATACGTACTCCATTATTATGGGTACTTATTGTCGTAATATCGTGTTTTTTCAAGATATCTCTCATGGCTTAGCACAACCCAGCATGTCAACTGGAGTTCGAATTCATCATATAAAAATCCGTTTGATGTTTAATTCAGATTTTAAGTTCATTTCTATCTAATTTCTATTTTCGCTGCATATATATGTATCATAATTTAAGTCGGTTTACTGGAAATTCGACAATAAGAATTTCGACAACGGAATTTCGACAATATTGCCGAATTTCGAAAACTGCCTAGGCTTTTACCAAAGTACGACAATAAAAAATTTCATGTAGTATATTATTGTCCACGGTTAAAACAATAATATACTACATGAAATTTTTTATTGTCGTACTTTGCTGAACGCCTAGGCAGTTTTCGAAATTCGGCAATGTTGTCGAAATTCCGTTGTCGAAATTCTTATTGTCGAATTTCCGTCTTACCTTTAAGTCTAATGTAATGTATCTGTGAAAGTGATATCGTTTCTTATCTTTATGATATTATATGTGACTGAACTAAGGTTGCGTCTGTTGTCAATTAAGCCTAAACATTTAAAGAGATATGATTTGATAGCTAAGTATTCATAATACTAATAAGGGATAGTCATTTTAGGAAAGATTATATAAACATATTGTGTCATTCATGCTTCAAAACTTATCCTTAAGTTAAAAATGTCAAAATTCTAGTCTTAAATATAGAAAAACCTAATGATTAACTGTGAATTGTAGCTTCAAATGTATTGTACAGTAATATTAGTATCTGCGGAGTAGTAAAAACTTTAAGATTTGATGCAAAACTAAGAAAAGTAGGATCAGAATAGTGGAATGAATCTGCATTATACGCTATACATTTGCATGCTTCACATTGATTGGTTAATATTACTCTAACTTTCAGATTAAGTTTAGAAATTCTTCTAACAAAGATATGTTTGCCGTAAGTTATAGAAGTATCTGTATAAATTGACATTCTATGCTTAAGAAAAAGTACGATAAAAAAATTTATTTCATTGAATATCTGATTGAAAATTTTCGAGTCAAGTTTTCCAATATTGTCATTAGAGATTCAATAAACATTATAGTTCTTCTTAACTAACATTTGTAAAATGATGAAATATTTCAAGAATAAATATCTTCAAAAGCGAGTCTGGGTCTATCACATTTACATGCTATTTCACACGATTTCAAAGCTTCTGAGCAAAATATCAATTTTTGAAAGAAAGCCAAGCTCAAGTCAGAAGTGCTTTTAAAGATTGATGTGAGTATGTATATGAATGTGGGTTTTAGTGAAAGTGAATCAGCAGTGATCTTTTCTTCGGCTACAACCATATCCAGATTTATAAAAAAAAAAAAGATTTTTTCTATCACTTTCTTGTTCATTTCTCGTTTATTAGCAAGGTAGAAATAAATTTTTGAGCAAGTCATTATATCTTCTGACAATACTTCACATTCTTGATCGCTCTAACTTTCTGAAGTAAATAACAAAAACAGCCAATTACAAAGTTTATTTTTTCTTAATTATCAAGAAGGGTTTCTGTATAATACTTAATTACTTTTAAACGCATAAATATAATTCTAAACATGAGCCTATTGAATCAAGGAGAATTTCCAGCTCTATAAACGAAAACTTTTATAGATTTCGTGCTTGTCAAATAACGGTACATTAGTTGTGTTCAAATTGGTTGTTGCAACAAATGAATGCACTAGGAGAGAAAAATAAGTAATTCCATATAATAAATAGCACGATTTTATTTTTATAAATTTGATATATTCAACAATTATTTTTAATTTTGGTTTATATACGAGTAAATGGAGAAGGTCATTGTCTTCAAAACTGTGAGGAGTAGACAACTAAGTGTAAATTAATTGAAAAATCGAAAATCTACTCTTTCAAGATTCAAATATCTGTACATATACTCCGCACTGTAAACTATTTGATGGTTTTAAAAATTTTGTAAAAAAAAATCAAGTAATTGAAAATTAGCATGAAAATAGTAATATTTATGTAACTCATATTTTTCTACGGAATCCACTGGAGAGACAATCAAAAACTAAATGAAAATAAAACTATCTTTTTTTGACTCTGGTTTTCTAAACGATTCTATAAATGAAATGAGAACCTCTTTGACATCCTAATATGGAAATTATTCAGACTTTTTCAAAATTTTCTCTCCTGTTTCATCTATCATTATAATCAGCCCAAATATACCTAGATCTTACAGGAGGTCTTCGAACAATAACCATGACTCTTCAAGTTATTCTTATTAATGTTCTGAAGTAACTCAAGAAAATTGATCGAACTGCATATAATACAATCATTTTATGCATAGTAGTTAGCGAACAACTTTCCTTCTTTTGAAAAAAAAACACTTCAAACAATGTTCAAATTCTTAGGATGCAGGCCAAAAATTTATCTATCTGAAAGCTTCAATTTTTTTCCACTAGTTTTTCTAGATTGTAGTTTAGAGGTTAAACAAAGAAAAACTACATTCATAATCAAAAGAATGACAAAAAGCTACCTTTTTATTCACACTTAGTGGACTTTAAATGGATACTATCATCGGTATACGTCACTTTTCTTTTAAAGTGGTCTTATATGAAACAATTGCAACTCTATTACTGAATTTCTGAAATACTACACCAAACATTCAGATTTCGTAATATTCTACAAGTAAACACAAAATAAACATAGAGTTGTTAAATTTATTGATCTCGCTTTTTTAACATAAAGTATGTAAGTCTCACTGGTAACATGTCACGAATTGATAAGAGTTTGTTTGTATGTTGCATTCCCTTGACTCTCATGTGATTGCAATCCAAAACATAGCCGGATTATTATTACGGACCTAGATTGTCACAGACTACACTTGATATCGATTAACATTAGCTGAATTTTGATTTAGTGTTTTTTGATTATTCTAATTAGGTATGGATGGGAGTCGAGAATTAAATAAGTCCAAAAATAAATTTAACTCTATCAGATCTAACAGTTTAAAATTATTTTAAATTTAACTTGTTGAAATATATACATGAATTTAAAATTAATTTAACTTTTCCAAATTTAAATCTACTCTTAATTTAAAATTTCAGAAATTTAAAGATAAAATAAAATAACAATGAATAGCCATCCTAACTTCAATGAACGTTGAGTGCTGTCCTGTAAAAACTTATTTTTTCTACAAGAAACATAATAATAATAGTGCTATTCTGAGTCGGACGGGGTCATCAGAAAGTGATCCGATTCCAAGAGTTAAAAGGAACCAGAAAGATTAAAAATCTCACATATTTTACATGAGAGAGTATGCTTGACATTCAATATTTTAGCTGATCGATTGTCAGCGTATGTTTCGAAATGCAGTATCACGTAGTAAAGCTGAAAATAATTCTTTCGAGTTTCATGAACACACGGAAAAGTCGATTAGCTAAAATTATTAAAAGACAAGCATACACTTTCATATAAGATATGTGAGATTTTTAATCTTTCTGATATCCTACATATTTTGTATTGGAAAAAGAATCAGAATTTCTTGTTTTTTGTTTTTTGTTATATTTATATTCTTACAGAGCTTGCCACACTCTGTCGAATCATTTTAAAATACCTAAATAATGATGTTTCAATTTAGATGTTACAAGCATATTTCGCTTTTTTTGCAAAAACTGTAAGATGTAAGATAGATATTTCGTCATCATAAGCAAAATGGGCATCACTTCAATCGATTCTTAAGAAATGTATTTGATATAGATAACCTCAATTCACAAACAAAGGTCTTAACATTTGAGACACTCTTTACAATTTTCTAGGAATATTTGTAAGAGAAATTCAGATTATACTTCCAAGAAAATAAAAAAAAACATCGAGAAATTGTCATAAACATTCCTATTGATATTTCTTCATCTATTACCAGTATCTACTTAATTTTAATGTTTCGATAGGTGCGTTTGATAAAATTAGATTCAATCTAGTAAATCTTTCAATTATAAAAATAAAACGAAACAAAATTTTGTCGCTCGTTTTTTAATCTGTATGTGCAAATTTCATGTCTTGTCAAAGTATTTCAATGCTAGCCCTCTAAAGAGACATGTTTTTTTTCTTGAATTCGTTATCTTATAACTAAAACTCAAAAATTTGTTCTCTTTGAACTGAAAGAAAATTGTCAAGACACATACACCCACTTATGTTTCAATGTAAAAAAATAAATATGATTAAGGAGAGTTAAGTGTGATCAATAATCATATGGATACTTTTATAAGTGCCTATTGTGTCAAAATCAGCAAAGAACAAGGTGATTTTCTTATAATTACACATTACTGAAAAAGCATACCTCTATATAGAAAGTGAGAACAGATTCAAGATAGGCATGTCACGTGAACCAATCAAGGATCTGTGAACAAGATCTAATTGTAAATGTAATGTTTTATCTCACGAAAGAATTAGGCGTTTTTGAATAAAATAAAAGTTTCGCAACTGAACAATCATCGAAAACATTTTTCAAATCGAATTCAAGGAACTCGAGTACTACCAAAATGGATCATTTTTCAAGGTCTTACACTTAAACGTTTGAATGTGCAGTGAAAATATTTTTTCATGATCTCCCAAAGCAACTAGCCTTTTTCATAGATTCAATTAAACTGTTGAACTTATCAGGAAATATATCGCCAGTTGCTTGATTGATGACGAGCTTTGTTTACGGAATAGATCATTAAAAAGAATGAGGAATACATCTTATTCTCAAATCAAATTCAGTGAATCATCTTGATTCATAAATTTCTTGTATAATTGAAACAAAAATTGTTTCGAATATCAAATACACGATTAATACTCAGTGTAAAAATATTTAAACAAATTACATGTATAAACCAGATATTTTCAACAAAATTTGATTGATCAGTGTATCTCTAACCTATACAACTCAATTTTCCTATTCACTGAAATATTTTTAAGCAAGAAAAAGTATATGAGTGAATCGTATTTTTGTTGTACAATTAGCAAAAAAAAATGAAAGTGTATTTAGCGAAGATATAAATTGCTCATCTTATTCGCCGTCATTTACTGAGTATACGGTAAAAATTTCCCAACTACCACGTTTCAGCAGGCTGAGATATTCCCCTATTAATTTTTGTTCCTCCAGCCTCAAGGTTTTACAAATAACCCTTGAAAATATTAGTTGAGTACTTTTTTCTCAAGTCGAGCGAGGTAGAAAAACTCGCAAGTGTTTCTCTACATATTTTTGAAAAAAAATGTTTCTCTACATTTTGTCGTATAACGTAAAATTTTCTAGGACGACAATATTGAATCCCCCTGAAATTTTTATCAATTGTATAACTTTTTATGCTCTTTATATTGTGTAAGTTTCAACAAAATCGATTCAACCTATCAGGAGATAAAGTCAAAGTAAGTTTGAAAATGTTTCTCTACAAAGTGAGTCAAAAACCAATTTTTGAAAAAGTTTCGTTGGTTTTCTATATAATAACAATAAGGAGACTCATACCTTTTTCAATCATTTAGTTACTTGATCCAAGCTCTTTCTTTCACAGAAGGCACTAGGCCTTTCGGTTTATCCGTTTGTTTGCTGGAAAGGGTTTTGTGTTTCTCTACACAAAAAAGGAAAAGTGTCTGTAAAAGGATTTTTGTCATAGGCGAACAAAAGAGAAATAGGTATTGTATTCGCGAGTGATATATTTGAGTAGGCGGTCAGACGCTAAACAGAATATGCTATTTACTTTTTCTTTTTTCTTTTTTTTGTCCCTCAGAAACTTCATTTTTTGTACGATGACTCATTAAAAATCATAGATTTTCTTGCCTTCAACCTCTCTATCTCAGCGAGCTAATGAGCTATCGGGCTGAAATTTTCTGTGGTAGTGGGAGGCATACTAAAGAAGCAAACAAAAAAAACAGACTTTAAGATCGAGCTTTAGGAAACGGATTTCCAGAAGAAATACGTCTAAAATATGATTGTACAACAAAAATACGATTCTCTCATATATTAGAATATTCTTTAGCCATCATGATGAAATAAACTTAGAGAGATGTTCTCAAAAATTGTAAAACTATGTTTACAAATACGTTTTTTAAATCTTACTCTTTCACATAAGAATTGATTTACTAAAGTAAATAGAAAATGAAACATAGTTTAAATTCGTAGCAATCCACTATTCATTATTAGCACTAGCGTTTGCTCCATCTAAGAGAGACATATGAGACGAATTAAGAGATTTGTTTTCATTTTTGTCTTCTTAGTTCTATATCTCGGTCATTTTAGAAGATAGCAAAAAAAATTTTCTTTACAAACAATATTAAGCAAAAACAAAAACACTTTTCTTCGTAATGAATGAACGATTAACTCTTGCGTAGAACTCAATCAAAAACCTGTGATTTTTGTTGAATATAAAGATCTTCGATATTTGAATTCAAATATTGATTCTTTCTAAGATTACGTTGGCATTCTTATAAACTTTCATGTAAACTATATCTCAACTATTGGCTTGTTTATCATTTTGTGAAGAAAAATATTTGTGAATCGTTTTTTCGTTGAACGAAAGGAATTAAAAATGATACTCTTTCAATTATTGATGAGTATAATTCTCTATATCGGTAATCATATTATATTACCATAAAACATAAAAGTGAGCTGTAACATCATATGAATATCGTACGACTTACAAACAGAACATCATAGTAGAATCAAAGCAACTTCCTATTCGAATTTTATAACAATTTGTTAAGAAATTGTTTTTTTTTCTGCGATACGACATAAAGTGTTCTTCTAACGTACACTCTCGCTTAATTGGCAACGTTAAAGATAATTGCTAAAAAGCAGAATAAACTACTTAATTTGAGTTCATAGAAAAATTCACTTGAGAATAGACACAAACAGTATATTTGCTAGTTGAACATCTGTGAAGTAATATATATGGAATAATGAGAACACAAAGAATTCTCTCATTCATTAACAAAAAAATGGAAACTTGATATTCTTTCGACTTTAAACCTAGGTTTTCATTGATATACATACATAACAACTGTTGCTTTTTATTTAATTATTCAAGAAAGCCTCTGCGTACGCTGAATTATACTTTATTCTTGTTTTGTAGTTTTTATTGCAAGAAATGGAGAATACAACAGAAAATTGACTATGTTTGTTTTTTTTTTGCGATCATTTTGCAAATGATGAAACTAATTGAATTAAATAGAATCTATTGATTTATGCAAGAGCCCATAAATATTCTCTGTTAGTGTAACTACATAATTGCACATTGATCGTAATAAGCGAGAAATCGTAATCTTTCTTTGTCTACATATTCCTTGATTTCACTCAGAAAAAAAAGAAAAGTAACTTTAATAATATAATTTTAATGATTGAAATATTTTAAAATAAAGAAAAACGATATTCATCTGAATATGAACAAATAGAAAAGCTTTTCTTTTAAAGCTTAACATCGAAATGGTTATTAAAAATGTATTGTATTCAGTTGATAATTTGGTTGAATGAATACAACATTAAAAGGAAAAAAAACTATTTACTATGTTAAACATAGGAACACATTTAACATCATAATGCAAGCTGTTTTAACATTAGAATCCACGAGAATGTAGCTAGAAAAATAACATTTTTATGATAGCATCTATGCTAGATATATACATATTCTTTTTTATGTATGCTCAACTTCAGATATTTGACACGAGTTATTTGAAACAATTAATCTAAATTCGAATTTAATCATCTTTGTTTGCTTGGACTGCTACTAGATTTTATCTTACGAGGAAACATTCCCAGATGATTAAAACCAAACATGCTCATA
>CAJNOP010001176.1:18827-45853 GCA_905250075.1 Rotaria sp. Silwood1
CAAATATGAGCATGTTTGGTTTTAATCATCTGGGAATGTTTCCTCGTCAGATAGGGTTTTCTTTTCACAACGAGAAATGCTGAATAACAATGGTTAGAGCACTAGCATAGTAAAATATCTTATGCGATTGAGTAAAGAATTGAATCAGCAAGAAAGCTATGCATAAACTTATACGAAAAAATTATACCATTGAAAACTTACGAGAAAACGTGTTCAACTGTCCAATCGCTTTTGAGTTCAGACTCTGTGCTTAAAATAGATTCTATTGAGATATAAAAATATCCAAAAGGATAAGTGCCTATAGGCCTTTTGTCCAAAGTTATAGGCATTTTACTGCAATTTTAGCCTATGGCATGGTATATACCAAAAAATCGAATAGTAGTACTTCGAGCTGAGATTTAGTCCACAGACAGATATATTGTTGAGCAAAATCTGCTGAAAATTTCAGTTCGAAAAAAATGTTTTCATTCCGAGATATTAGAGTCTCAAAAAAAAAACAGAATATTTTAGTAGCATTCATAAGATATGTGTGATTCTTGGGACTGTAATGTCTCGCGAAGAAAACATCTTTTTGAACTGAAATTTTCAGGACATTTTGCTCAACAATACGTCCCTCTGCGGACTAAACCTCAGCTCGAAATACCATCGTTCGATTTTTTGCTATATACCATGCCATAGGCTAAAATTGCAGTAAAATGCCTATAACTTTAGACAAAAGGCCCATAGATACTTATTCTTTTAGGATTTTTCATGCCTCAATAGGATCTACTTTATGCATGGAGTCTGAACTCAAAAGCGATTGGACAGTTGAAAATGTTTCCTCGTTAGATAATTAGTAGGAAAAACCATCGAGAAACAAATATCAAATGAGAAAACTTCTAAAGATACTTTCCGATAAAGATCAGGACTTTAAGCTAATATATCACTAATAAAAACTGAACAAAAGAACAGAACACAACACAATGAGTGACTTATTCGAGATATTTTTCTTTCCTTCTCTCGCATCTAACAGATTATGATCTGTAAGAGTCGACAAATCTATAGATAAATTCCATATTTAGAAAAGAGAAAATTCGAACAGACTTTTGATTTTCTTATTAGACTATGGAAATTTGATTTAATATCATTTTCTTTTCTTCAATCTGGTAGAACATTCATTGTATAAAGATAATGAGACCAATTCTGTGCTACATTTCTTCATCTGCATGTGTGATCCTCTTATCTTGTCATAATATTTTTGTACCAGCCTATTAAAGGCACATTTTTCTTAAAGACAATTTTTTTTCTTAGATTTGTTATTTTGTAATTCCACACAACATAATTATCTTCTCTGAACTGAAAGAGTATTGTTTAGAAAACAAAAATTCACTGATGTCTATCTACCTGTATTTAGTGTAGTACGAGCCTTCATATAGTATCCATGTTACGAATTAAGATATTGTAACTCTTTTCAAGATCAATATCTAATAGCTATTAGTTTATGTCAATTGCGCATTATAGTTTGAATGTCCAACGTTGATTAAAAAACCTTACATTATCTTAAATTTTATTTCTATGATATGTTCCATATGAATTCATGAAGGATCTGTTAACAGGATCTATTTGTAAAAGGAATACTTCATCTCAAAAGAAGACTAAGAAGTAATGGAGTATAAGAGGAGCTTTGGAACTGAAAATTGTTCTTGAATGTCAAAATGAGACAGATAAGCAAAACGAAGAGGAAAATATTCGTTTCCGACAGATAAAAAGCTGTCTTGCATTGTTTGAATAAATAAAAACTATAATTTCTCTTGAATTTCAAGCAGGGTATAGGTATGAAGACAGTCGATGTATACTCATCGAAAATATTTTAAAAATAAATTCAATGGATTCTGATACTGTCAACATAAAAGGGATTTATCAAGAAATGAATCACAACTTTTTTTTTGTTTCATGACAAGTGTTGGATACACGACAGATAAACTAACAAGAATGAGAAAGATATTTTATTCTCAACCAAATTCAGTGAATCATCAATGATTTTCGCTGAGTAGTCGATAATTCCTGAACATCTCGTATGTACTTTCAAACATCTACATGATCAAATTTATCTTTGTATTAAAAGAAAATAACACAAAAATAAAAAATGAATACTATCAAACAAAATTTAATGTACGTTGCGTACATAGAGCAGACACCTTCAACTAAATTTGATCAGTTGATCTTTTTCTCATCGATGCTTTCAGTAAATTTAGAAACAAATAGGCTTTTATATGAAGAGCGAATATTCAAAAAAAAAAAACTTTCTATAAAATTCTTAGTGATTTTCATTTTTAGATGCCTTACCTTTTTTAAGAATTAAATCAACGTTTAAAACATATTGGAAAAGGTTGTTTAGTTGTAGATAAAGTTTTGAGCTAAGTTTCAAATAAAGCGGAACTGATAAGACATAGAAAATAATTTTACTGAAAATATTTTCTTTCATAGTTGTTCTTCATATAGTAATGCTCTCATTCTAGATTTCATAAGTTATACATCAGTTAAAGTATTTAGAACATTAATAATAGTAATCTTTACATTATCGAAAAAGAAACTAAATGATGATATAACAATGGAATGAAACGCTTATGTTTCAACTGCAGATACGTAACGAAAATAAGTCTTCTGATTAATTTTTTTTGTAACTATGTATATTCCAAGAAATAATTCGAAAGAATTCAAATCAAAACTAAGGATTTCAATAAACTGAGAATATTAAGTGTAACTGACTTATATTTGATATTCTAAAATTAGTAAAAACGAAATCAAGTAATTGTAAGATATTTAAAAAAAAGAAAAATGTAAAATACTAGAAAACTGACTCAATCGGTAAAAATAAAGATTCAAAATAAAATTAACTAAGTCGGTTTTTATAAACAAGAAATACTATATATCAGAATATGCTGTGTCCATCAGAATGCAATAAACTTCCAGTAATAGCCTCAAAAATCGAGAAACAATATTTGCAGATTGGTTTCTCAAATATTTTTTTTTTTACATGAGAATTCATTTGTTTCAGTAAATAGAAAATGAAACATGGTTCAACTTCATAGCAATGAATCGTTCATTACTAGCAGAGGCATTTTTTGTCGAGGATACATTTCATGACGGGAGAAATACAATATTTATGCGCTTTTCTAAAGTGCAAAACGGAAAAGACAATAGAGACATGCATGATGAATTAAGAGACCTTTTTCATTTTCACATCTTTAGTTTTATACCTTCATCATTTTACAAGATAAAAACATTTTCAAAAACAATTTAGAGTAAACTTTGTTCTTGAACTTTCTATTTTGAGATGAGATTTTCAAAACCTTGTCGATTAGTTCCTATTTGGAGCAAATGTATAATTGTAAAAAATTTTAGCTTTGATAGTAAAATTAAAGTTTCTCATCCATTTTTACTCACATTCCGATAAGAGTTTTACAGATATGTATCATGAAAGCAATAAGAAAGAAAAATTTATCGATTCACCTTCTGTGAAGTGAATCGAGTGACATGTATGTAAGTGAGGGTGTGGATTTGAATTCAGGTCAGACTCATATCCATCCACACCCACACCTCATCCTCAAGATTGTCTGTCATGAAATAAGCATTTTACTTTATCAACATTTTGCTTTTAGAAAGTTTTTTGTTATAAAAATGTAATTAGTATTTTGATTTTTCTATTTGTCTGACTTCAATTCTATTAAGCAATTATTGAAAGAGAAGTAACTCAATTTATAAGATCTCTCAAAAAAGTTGTCTATCATTGTATGAAGAACGAAAAAAATTATTCATAAATTGAGAATTATTTACTTTCAGATTTGTCTCAAATAATCTATACGTGGTGTATGTATCAATCATTTCTCGTTCTCATTGAGATGTACGTGTGGCTTATAATATAATTAGTATTTTTGGTTGATTGAAACTTCAACAAGTTTCTCTTGACGAAGCATGATTTCTGTTATAATCAAGAAATATCCTATATAAGATCTTTCTTTCAAATTTCCACATATTCCTCTAATTTCATAAGGTGATGATACAAAAGTAAATGAAAAAATGTCAAACATTATTATTCATCACTTCATGTAGAAAGACAATGAGTTACTATTTTATAATTTTTCTCATGAGAAAAATAAAAAAGGCTAGGATGCATACATTTTTCATCCTGCACAATGTGCAGTAAGAATAGAGAAATGTTATCTATCTGATCCATACGTGCATACGGATGTGTCGAGTGTATCAGATTAAAAAAACGAAGCAAAACGGGTGTGCTGCTCATATACTGCGTGAAAGAAAAATTTCAGTGAGAACTTATTTTAGAAAAGACGGAATAAAATGCTATCATTCACTAACCTTTTAAGATTTAGTGCAAGTTACCATGTTATTTGAACCATGTATATAAGTCAGCACTTTCTAAGGTAGACTATTCTCATGAGCTTTTCATGAGTGAGAGCGATGAATTGTCTGCATCTCTCTTCGTAAAATTTTTCATGCAGATGGAATTGCACTTGATATTAACCTATATGAAAAAACAAAACTGTAAGTACAAGTGCAGATGTAACTTAAAGTAGATCTTTGGTTAGCTTTCGGTATGAATGTTGATACATTGCTGTTTTGTACACACGAAAGCACAGAAAATCATCTACACCTGAGGATTTGTAAAAAAAAAATCAGACAAACATATGAGCCATCGTTTTTATATTATCTGCATCTGCCTTTGTAATATTTTCAAATCTCTATATATGCTGTTATATCAGTGATCTGTACCCAGGTCGAACGATAAGGTTACTTTACGGTTACTTTACGGACCGTATTACGGCCGTCATACTTGACCCAGTAATACGGACCGTACCAGGGGTCGAAACGGGCCACTTTTTCATGGTCCGGGCCGGCCCAAAGTGGCCCAAAGCTAACTGATGCCCGCCCGGCCCGGCCCATCAAATTGCTAGGCCCGCCCGGCCCGGCCCATCAAATTATTAGGCCCGCCCAGCCCGGCCCAGGCCCGGCCTGACGCTTAAGAAATATTACTTAAATAAACATTTTTTTAACCAATCTATAAAACAAGTCTAACATTTTGGAAAAATGTCTAATGAATATACCATTAACTAATTGATAAGTCTATTAGGATCAGTTGATTCCAGTGATAACACGAAAATATTGACGAGTATAATGAACAAACAATATTTTTAAATAGAATGAAGACGAAACTATCAACAAGCAGAACCAAAAAAATAGGTATTCAAGACAAGAACAAAATGAACATTACCTTGAAAAAAAGATTTGGGTTTTTCATTAATGTTTTCTGCGCTGAGCGCACGAACAAATACATTTTTAACTGTTTCACAATCTAATGATGATATTCTTTCATTTACTAAAATTCCTGCAGCGCTGAAATAGCGCTCTTTACCACAGAACGTAGAAGGTATTGAATAAAATCTTTTAGCTAGTTTGGCCAAATGTGATGAATGAACTTCATGATACTGCCAAAAGGGGAGCGGATTAGTGTTTTTAAATTTTTCGTTTATTGTTATTCTTAAACATTTATCTAATGCATAAACATCTAAAAATGACAATAGATAAAGAAAAACTTATCGTGAAGGAAGTCGAGTGTAGTAAACAATTTCTCTGGTGATAGGATGATAAAGTATCGAAAACACCACATAAATAACAAATAATGTCTAGTAACAAATTGTTCGTCCATTTTATCATTCAATTAAAATTCGAGATAAGCGTCTACGATAATCATTTTTTAATAAATTCCAGATTTACTGACATCGATATATGTTCATAAAAAAAACTTACTCCGGGCCGGGCGGCCCGATATAAATGTTGTCCCGCCCGGCCCAATACTTTTTCGTCGAAGGCCCGCCCGACCCGGCCCGAAGAGATGGTTGGGCCGGGCCGGGCTGGGCCGGGCCGGGTCGGGCCGGGCGGCCCGTTTCGACCCCTGGACCGTACTATAGTCGTTTTTTAACCGTATATGGCCGTATTTTCACGGTATACGGCGCCGTATACGGTACCGTATTACTGGGTCAAGTATACGGGGTAATACGGGCCATTTACGGCCGTAAACTAGCCGTTTTTTCATCGTTTACTGTCCGAAAACCGCCCGTAACGGATATTCGTTTTGATCGACCTGGGTATATCAGAAGAATCGAAGTTTCGATTGGAATTACGATTTCAACGTTTTATAAAACATGATACTTTCAAATTTGTGTCTTGTCTTTACCTACATCAACACCCTCATCCTGTATTGTTAAATTCAAGCGGATCAATGCTTCAGGACAGTCTTCTGCTAGATTTTTATTCATTTTAGATAATAAGAATTTCAATAGTCTCATAGAAAATGTCAACAGTTTAGCCTATTTGAAATGATTTTCTCGAATTACAAATACAAATGAAATAATTTTGGTGTTAGTCATTATTGGCTATCAACTTAGACTCTTGAAAATTGGGTTTATTCGAATTCAATATATCGATAGAAGTTACAAGTTCTTGACTAATAAAATACTTAAGAGACTCATAATCACGCCAAAGTCGGAAAGAAATGTAGAATGTATATGACTTTGTAAAGAAATTCGAGGAGGAGATGAAAAAAGAGAGCGCATTTGATAATAATTAAGGAGGGTATAGATGTGAGTAAGTGTGAAAAAAAGACAATTTTCATAGCCCACATCCACACCCTTATATGATACATTTGCACAAAATATTTCAAAAAACATCTGAATACTGATTAGTATATATATGATTAAGGCAAAAATTAAGTAATCATCTAAAATTATTTAATCAATATATAGAGAATTCGGTTATAATGAAAACTTGGTAAAGAGGAAAGAATGCTTACTTTTGTTTGAATGATTTTTTTTTGACAAGAATTGCATTCTAAGATAATTTGATCAGCTTGCAGATTCAAGATCGAACTGTTCTAGAAAATCACTAATTTCGCCAAAAACTAGTAGAATTCAATCAAATTTCTTGTCAAAAGATATTGTCTTGGATCATTTTAAATCCATTAATTATATTGTGCCAGACTTCAAATCACAACCAATTTTGAATAAGATTTTACCAAAAAAATGCTATTCACTGGAGAAGTTGACAGTATGCAAAAATTAGTAGAAAATGAGAAGAGGCAAAACAGACACGTCCATTAAAACCATTTTTTATTCATGTGTTTCCTTTCATTACATGACTTCCCTTTATCCTTAATTTTCAATATATGTTTATGCATTCTAATTTTATAGAAAAAAAATAATGCCAAGTGTTTGAAATATATCCAATTTTGAAAATTTCTTTTTTTTTTTTTTTTTTTTTATAAAAATTAGTTGTTTTTTTAATGCGTTTTTTACTCATGAGAGTTCATTAATGACTGTTAAAAATCAATTCGTAATATTCCATAGATATTTGTTTTCGAATAAAGTATTTAAAAAAAGCTAATTATTAAACTAGATATAATACTTTAAGTCAAAGAACATTTTTTTAAAAACAATTAATATAGGTTTAAGTAAATCAAGTCAAGATATAAGACATCATCTAACAATGAAGTTAAATGTAAGTGTAAATTTTTTCTTCTCTTTCGATTTTATTGCTGTATTTAAATTCATTCATGAATATATTAGTTATAGTAACTATAAAATTGGTCAATCTGATTAAATGTTGTCGGCAATGAAGGATCTGAATCTTTAATTGATTTCTCAGCATAATTTTGTAATGACAATTTCCTTCTTAGAAGCACTACTTTACAGTATGAATAGTGTAGTTCTATCTATCTTCAATTCAAGAGAGAAAATGTTCAATCTTTGATTGCTTTCATTTCTTTTACGTTATGAACGAATAATTTCAAGTTAGGATGTAAATGTCACTGTTAATCTATGTAAATTAAAAGACAATGTTCATATCCTACACTCACAACTATAACGTTGTAAGTTTCTCGCAAACTCTTAAACTATATTAATATAAAAAAAAGAAGCTAAATCTAAAATCTACCTCATTCGAAATCTTTATTTAATGTTTACTTTATCTTCTGTAATGTGTAGAGCGTTTTTAGAACTTTATCAATCCATAATACGTATTATTATTTTTATGAAAGTCTTGTTAGTAAAATATATATTGTCAATAATTGTTTTGAAGTATTTACAACTGATCGGCATATATAACTTTTTCGATTAATTCACACTAGTGTCACTTCGTTCGTACTGATACTACAGATTCATGTCTTGTTACTCAGTATATTCTCAGAGTTTTGATTATAAAGAGCAATAATTTGTTGATAGAATTGCAATATTCATTTTTTCATGATTTTTGTAAGTTTAGATTTTTTTTTCTTAAAGTCAGTTGTAAATACACTAAAGTAAGTTTTAATAATAACGGATAAAAATGTCAGCCAACTATATCAAGAAGTATGTTAAGTATTTGACCAATTATGAGAGACAAAAGCACTATGTATAATCTCATAGAATATTTTCATAACTTCGAGAATTTCTAGCGAGAAAAAATGATATTTTGTTTTTTTTCGATATTAGAAAATTATTTAGAAACAGAATTCATTTGAAAATTATTTACTATTATATAATTATGATAATAGTAGATTCGAATGTCATTCAGAAAATCATAGAAAAACAAACTAAATATTTTCAATTTTGCTGTCATTTCTTTTCGTTACTAAGAAAACAGATCTAGAAACAATTTAGAATTCGAAAAAAATCAAAAACATTTCTTTTGACAGAACTATCAGAAGTTTTCATCATTTTAATGAAATTCTTTTTAGTCGAATGAAACTACTCGATGTATTGAGACGATATTGCATCACAAGTATCAAACATGCCTGATAAATGATAGTTTATGTTTTATCGAAAAAAAGGTTATATAATTAAAAGAGTAGTTCAGACACAAATCCTAATTGATGTATTATAGAGGTCGTTTTTCAACCTCTATTATTAAAAACTAAAGTGCACACTACTTTAAGTATCTTGATATTTCATTTCATCATTTTTTTCCTCGTTTTGAACATTCTATATCACATGAAAATGAGTTGAATATCGCTGAAAGGATCGTAAGATTTCCTTTTCAAATTCTAATACTAAACTAGAACATAGAAATCTCCTTAGAATTTCATGTTAAGCAATTTCCTCTTCGTCGACATCGAAAACATTTCCTTACGAAGTCCTTTTTTTTAAAGACTATGTCATAGAAAAGACTGTCTCATTTGAAGTACTTTCTCTCGTGTATGACAGATAAAAATCTTTTCGATAATGACGATTCTAATACAATGGGTTGAAGCTAATTTTTTGAAACTAGAACTTAAAATATTTTCTCGTTTGTAAAGTACAAAAAAAAACTAAACAACTCAGTTCGAAGCATATAATTATTATAATATTGAAAAAGAAAAATCAAACATAAGCAAAATACTTTGAAAAATTAATTTATCAACCTTAAATAATGTTTTTATTGTACAATCATAACTTTTTTTGCTACAATTGAAAACAAACTGTTGAGAAGAACAGATGTGCTGTAATGATATAATTATTCTACCGATTATACAATCAATTAAGTATTTCAATTTCAATAGTAGGCTACAAGAATTTTTCTGAAATTTATCAATAGCATTAAGATGACATTAGTTTCAATGTCTTCTCAACTTTTTTTATCAAAATCTTTAACTCACTCATAGCTTCGATTTCATTTTATGTTGAAAATAGTATATTATATAATAGACTATATATTTCAACAAATGTACTAATATATAGATGTAGATGTAGGTCTTCACAATCAGACGATAGTAATAAAGACTATTTTTCTATCAAGCACACATTAATAGTGTTCGTTTCTCGAAATTGGTAATTGAACTTCAGTTGAACTAAAATCGAAACTATTGATGATTTAAAGATTTTGATAAATGCTAGTTGATGTTTATCTATAGTGATACTACTTAATTTCTATTAGTTAATCCTAAGATTCCTATATATTGCAACCGTGAGTATCGTAAGAATTGAATATTTCTCTCTCTCTCTAGAGTGCATCAATGACCACTAATATTTTAACCTTATAAGTTTGACGCCAAAAGATCAAATGTACATGCATTCACACCCATATTTTAAGGGGTGAGGGTGGGTGTGGCATCTATCTTTTCAGCATTTGCAAAAGTAGAAGGCCTCAGATTACATAGATTCGCTTGACATCCTCTCAACTTTGCTCAGTTTCGTCTGTATCCAAACCTTCTCATGATCTTACTCAGAGTACATCATGGTTGTTCTTCGAACAGCTTGATATAACACTTGCCAAAAACTTTATAGAATTTCACCAGCATCCTCTATGCAAATATTTAGGAGATTCTTTGGCAGATCTACATTTCCTTAGCAATATAGAGATTAGGTTTTTGACATTTATTGTTCTACGAGCATTCTGCAAAAGAATTCTGAATTCTCACACATTTCCAATAACATTCTCAGATCTCTCTATCTTTCTATCAAAAAAGCCTACATGGAATTAACATTACTCTTTCTTCGATGATCTCCTTATAGCAATTTCCAGATGTATTTGTTTTTTCATAGGAAACTAGGAAAAGACATTTGAATACTTATTTGAGAAAAGAATATTCTCGAAAGTTTTACCAAATTCCCTTCGAAGAAGACGAATATCTCCTTCATAGCTCTTTCTCCCGCGTGAGAGAGAGGGGAATCTCTTCGATAATGATTGATCTCTTTTCTTTTTCTCGTTCATTGTAGTAATTCCCAATATTCCAGCCGGTGTCCGATGGGCACTGATTAGGATCGACATTTGTGTACCAGGCAGAGGTTGGCAACTCCACTATATTCCGCTCCAATACCACACAGCTCTAATCCTACATTCTTAAATCCTTCTCTAACTCCAACTCCTGAATAATTCTTCAGGTCTACTCCAACTTCGATTTTACAAAGTTGAACGTCTTCCAATGTATTCGTTAAGACACAAAAGTTTTTGAACACGATTGAGTCTACGGATGATATCGATGAGTAGCTGGTTAATTTATTCCTTCCTAAGCTTTCGTATAAAATCTACAGATGGGCAACCTGACTATACTCCGCTCTTATTTTTCGAAATTAACCTTCAACTCCACTCTAAGTTCACTCGGGATCTTGATCAACATAATCCACGATTTGCCAAATTCCATTCCAACTCCTTTCTGGATCCATTACAATTCTACTCCAACTGTACCCCTCAATTGCTCGATTCCACTCCGATTCCGCTCCAGTTCCACTCCAGATCTATATTAACTACACTGCAACTCTGATGTGAAAAGTACAAACGCCGAAGTTCGAGTTACACATGTCTCGTATGAAGCATCTCAAAATTCCTTATTCTTCAGATCCTCCTGAGAGTATCCATGACATGTTAGCTCAGTAGAGGATTCTCAGAAGAAGTACCACATAATCATTATAGCAAGTTTCTGATAGAATATCCTCATCATTTTCAGAGTTTCACAGAATATCTTCTTTAGCCGCTAAGATTCTCTTGTATGATCTTCATACGATGGCTTCAAAATCATTTTCACACAAACTTACTAACAGCTTTGTAGACCATTTTCTGGCTATCCCATTTAGATCCACCTTGTCTCAATTACGCATGTAATTCTCAGATCTCTATGTTTTCTTATGGAGAACTTCGATAGGATTACCATTAGCCTTTTCAGCATTTCAAAAGTGAAAGGCGTCACACTTCAAAGATCCGTGTGGAATCCTCTCATGTTTCCTGCATTTCGTCTGTTTCCAAGCATTCTGATGATCTTGCTAAGATCCTATCAGAGTCATCCTTCGAACACCTTCGACATAACTTGCCAAAAACTTTTCAAAAATTTCACCAGCATCCTCTATGCAAATATTTAGGAGATTCTTTGGCAGATCTACATTTCCTTAGAAATATAGGAATTAGATTTTTGACATTTATTGTTCTACGATCATTTTGCAAAAAAATTCTGAATTCGCACACATTTCCAATAACATTCTCAGATCTCTCTATCTTTCTATCAAAAAAGCTTACATGGAATTAACATTACTCTCTCTTCGAGGACCTCCTCATAGCAATCACCAAATGTAGTTTTTTTCATAGGAAACTAGAAAAAGACATTTGAATACTTATCTGAGGAAAGAATATTCTCGAAAATTTTTATCGAATTCCCTTCGAAGAAGACGAATATCTCCTTCATAGCTCTTTCCCCCGCATGAGAGAGAAGAGAATCTCTTGGATAATGATGATCTCTTTTGTTTTTTTGTTCATTGTAGTAATTCCCAATATTCCAGCCACTGCTCGATGGGCACAGAATGGTGTGACTGTTGCTGGAGGCCATGGAAAAGGCAGTGCCACCAATCAACTCAACGGGCATGATGGTCTCTTCGTTGATGATGATCAAACGATTGTCATTGCTGATGGCAATCATCGTATCATCCAATGGAAGATGGGTGATACGAATGGACAAGTCGTAGCTGGTGGCAATGGCCAAGGATATGAATTGGATCAATTGTGGGGTCCAACCGATGTTTTGATCGACAAAGAGACAGATAGTCTCATTATTTGCGATACTGGACGAGTTGTACGATGGTCTCGTCGTAGTGGCACAACTCAAGGAGAAATCCTCATCGGCAACATCAATCCTTACGGAGTGGCCATGGATGATCAGAGATATCTCTACATCTCTGACTGCGTCAAACATGAAGTAAGACGATATCAAATAGGAGACAAGAATGGAACTATTGTGGCTGGTGGCAATGGCTGTGGTGCTGGTCTCAATCAACTCGACTTTCCGACCTACATCTTTGTCGACCAACAACAGACTATCTACGTGTCAGACTACAGCAATTATCGTGTAATGAAATGGAATAAAGGTGCAAAAGAAGGAATTGTCGTCGCTGGAGGTCAACGCAAAAGCAATGCTCTGACACGATTGTTATTACCTAGGGGACTGTTCGTCGATGCATTGGGTACCATCTATGTGGCAGACTCGTACAATCATCGAGTGATGCGTTGGCTTCAAGGAACAAAACGGGGCACTGTCATCGTGGGTAGAAAGGGTGTAGGAAAAGGAGCAAATCAGCTCAACATTCCCATTGGTTTGTCCTTCGATCGACATGGCAATCTCTATGTCGTCGATTGGGGAAATAATCGTGTTCAACGTTTTTCAATCGAATAGACTCATTACCATGAATTTTTTTCTGTTCCTTTCCTTTCAAATAAATCCCATTGAATTGATGAAATGAATGGTTTATTCTATTCGCGCGCGCGTGACCGGGAACCATCCTGGTGGCGCCGTGGCGAGCGTAACGCTCAACACGCACAGGACAGACTCATATCATTCATACCCTCCCCGCGAGAGATATGTCAATGAGTCTGAATAAGCCTGGTCGTGTGCCACGGACACCAAGATGATTCCTGGCCGGGTTTTTAGGGCCTACCCGGAAGGCCTGTAACTAACAGGGACCTAATCTCACTGGGCATAACTCATCCCTTCCCCCCACTAACACTCACTTTTCTGAGTCTCACCCTATTCTCATCTCAAGAAAAAGATAATAATAATTACTTACTCTGTTTTGATATTGGACGACGATGTTGTTGTTAATGACGCGAAGCGATGATAGATTAAAAAGATAAGAAAAAAAAAATTTAATTAATAATATATAATGAAAAAGAATCAGTTAACTTACCCCACTGTTATGTTCTTCTTCACTGTTCAATGTCTGAAATTAAAAAAAAACAATATATAAAAAAGATCATAGGAGGACTTACCACCCTCCATATGATCCAAAAGAAAAAAAAAGAAAAAAAAATTAAAACTAATACCTACATTTTATTTTATTGTATTGCTTGGTGATGAATTGAATAATTTTGTATTGTTGAAACCAATCTAAAATATAAAAAGAAAAGATTAGTATGTGATTCAATAAATTGAATGATTTTCTATGTAAAATCATTCATATTTATACCCCGATGATGGTTATTGGGAGAAAAATGATTTTTGTCTTTTGTCACAAGAGAATAATTAAAAGATGAATCTCATTAAGCTATAATCAGGGTGCACATATACATTGAGATATATTCAATCACAAATATCTCAATGTATGAGTGTGAATATAGCTTAATTGATATACATATTAATTATGCCATGTTATCATTGATCATCTATGATAACATGAACAATAACTTATGGACGAGAGAATGAAAAAAAGAAAATTTCTCTCTTTAACCTATTTCTTTTTTTCTTTTTCTCTCTCACATGTTCAATAGACAGACGTACAGAGTAGACGAACACACACTCACATGTAAGGCATGTTGTTTTTATTTTAAATATATTTTTTTTTATTTCAAGGAATTTTTTTGTCTTACATTAGAATTTAGAATTAAATTTTTGAAGGGTATTTCTGTATCAAGAAGAAATCGACCTTCATACTATCAATATTTATATTCAACCGTCATATGTTTTGTTGAACAGTTTTTTTCTTTTTATATAGACAGAATTCAGTGACTTTTATTCATTATCTTGGTGAATCTAGTCGATAAGATTAACATGATCAAGTAATACATGTTGCTTCACATGCAAGTATCGGTGAAAAATATCTTGTGAAATATTTTCTATTTTCTTATTAACATAAACATATATAACAATTTATTTTTAAATTCTTTAGATATTATTTTATATGGAAAAAAAATTTAAATATATCGTGCTAAACCATTATATAATTTTATTTTATTTTTATTTGTTTACGTTTATTAATGATAATCAATTACAACATTTACATATGTTTATTTGTTTATTATTTTTCTTATATATAATACAAAATATTACGTTACATGAACTGCTGTACGCTTCCGAAGCCGATTTACGATCGTTTTTATGAATTTTTAACCGATTGAGTATTAGTTGGAAAATTAAATAGAACATATTTCAGCTGAAACAATTGCTTTCTTTCTTGACATACTTAACATTTAAAAGTTGATTCGATTTCATAAACTGTGGAAGACATTGGAAACTTCTAAATATTTAAACTTTTACAATATTCTTAGGATGAACAGATCGAAGTATTGACAAAATTTTCGATCAAAAATTTTCCGATCAATGACCTGTCACACATAAAGAACAAATCTTTCTTAGGTAGATTTATGACAATAGAAATAAATGAAACTTCAACAAGTGAAAGAATGAAGAGATTAAGATATATATGTATGATATTGTTCTTAGTGATTTTGTGAATGTTTATGCTTCATTAGTAATGCTGATAAATTCATATCTACAATTAATTGAATTAGTAATCAAACAACAATACCATTAGATTCTTCATTATTATTGTTTTCACCATCAACACATGATAATAGTCCATTACTTGATCCATTATTAAATCCAACTATTAAACGAAAATATGAAAATAAACATTCATATATAAATGAGAAGAATAATACTACATCAATTTCAAAACGTTTTCATAATAGTGCACATGACAATGAGAATGTTATAGATGACAATATTGTTATAGACAACTATATATTAACATAGATAATAAGTATTTTATTAGAAAGAAATTAAGAGAAACCAAATGAGAACTTAATATTAATTACAATGTTATTAAATATTATTTGAATAAGATAATTATTCAATGAAATATATTTTACTAGTTAAAAAAATTATAGGGTCTGTTGAGTTACTTGTGAAAATATTCTGTTGTTAATAGACTCGAACAATGTTATTATGGCAAAAATTAGATTTGCAAAAAAAAAAATACTACAAAATGATCCAGTCTTAAAGGTTCGATATTTTTCAAAGATTTTACTCGTCATATACTTAAGAAAAAAAATCTATGTATACTTTACGACGAACATTGTTTGATTGTTCAATACGATAGCAAAGTCTGAATACGAACTCGTCTGTCAATAATCAAACAATAGTTTTCAAAAAGAATGCATCATTTTTTTTCCTATTTATCAGTCGAATAAAACCATTAAAAAAAATAATCGAGCTTAACGAGATTTGATATCTTTGACCTATTTCAGTTTTCATAGACTATTATGGAATTCTTCTCGTATTAAACTGTCGAAAACTTATTGGATTTTAATTACAATAATGATGGACTAGTTTAATTTTCTTCGATCACATTAACACATCTATACATAGTGTTACTTTCATTTTTGAATGAACTATTTTTTAGTAATCGATTCCAATATTATTTTTCATATACAT
This sequence comes from Rotaria sp. Silwood1, assembly GCA_905250075.1. NCBI lineage: Eukaryota > Metazoa > Rotifera > Eurotatoria > Philodinida > Philodinidae > Rotaria > Rotaria sp. Silwood1. Next base: position 35,026 of record CAJNOP010001176.1, read on the forward strand.
TTTATGTTTTTTTTCTAATAGATTTTACAAAAATTTTATGCTAAAACAATGGAAGCGATTCATACATTAAATTAAAAAAAATGACTGCTCATTTTTATGCGCATTTTAAAGTAATTTTATTCCTTTGAATAGATAATATAAAAAATAGAAAAAATTATTTCAAATAGATTCGTGACCATAAAACTGGATTAGCTAAATAACATTTAGTTGCATTTCATGATACGACTTATTCAACGTTTACTTAAATATATATCAACCGCATATATTGATAATTGTCGAGTAAGAAAACGATTATACGAACACATTTAATTCGTCATTCTTTTCTTCGATTGTCTTGAACATATGTGGAAAACATTCGATACGAAAACATATTATACTTATTCAATAAAAGGATATTCAAAGTTTATTTGATATTAATCCATTATCATTAACAATTGTTGATACTATTATTGATTGTTTTTGTTTTTTTTTGTGGAACTCACATCTTTTTTTGAAGAAAAATAGAGTAAATGTAAGTTTTAAAGATATGTGAGACGAAAATTTGGAAGTTTGTCAGATTCGTATTCATAATATTCTCATGGCATCTTGTTGGTGATCATTTATGAATATGGTCATTATAGACTTTCACTTTAATAGTAGCATACTATGAGAAAAACTGGTGGTTTCAACTGCGACTGAAAGTTATAGTTAAATATTCTACGACTTTAAGCGTATAAATAAAATTCTAGAATTGTTTTCTCGATACCAGTACCTACATCCTTTTTAGGAATCGCGAAGGAAACTCATTCAAAAGAAGTTAAGAGACTCAAAAATGAAAACATATGATTGACTAAAATTCGATTTCTTATGATTCCTCATAGTCTAGTAGAAATTTTTCATTTCAAGTATGTTGTATGAGTATAATGCGACTAATGAATACATGTAAGTTTTACATTATAATCTTAAATGAGTTGCATTGACACAATCTCTATTTTTTATTTAAATAAAAATTTTTCTAATTAAAGAAACTGAACAATTTGGAATACTTTGCTCAATTCATGGTCATACATGTATCTTCATCGTTATCATTGATTTCAACATCATGAACGAGTAAGTGGAACTTTTTTTGTTTAATTTAGAATCGAATAAACATTTAACAAAGAAAAAAAAAATTAATTGTTCAATTCATTTTTTATTAGAACAGGAATGGTCGAATAGTTTTTCGATTCAAGTAAACAAATGAGTGTATAATCAAAAGACAAGTAAGTATTTCAAATGAGAATTTTTCATAATTAAACTAAAAATATTCAGAAAATTTTGACTCATTTAACAACTGAAACGAATCGAAAATTTGTGTGCTCATAAAGTTCTGATCTACTAGTGAAACTGGTCGTGATGTCTCATTTACTATCAAGTCAAAACTTTCAAACACATTATTTATTCTTTCTTGTTGTTTATCTATTGATATTGATTATATTTTCAATAATTAATATTTTAAGTTTGTTTTATAAAAACTAATGAAATAGTTCAGTGATTGAATATTCTAATTGGTGTTTTTTTTCGTTGTTTTGACTGTAGTGATATATTAAATCATGACAAAAAATAAATTAAATAAGAATTATTGTTAGGTTTAATTACTGAATTACTTTTAAAGTAATTCAAAAACTAACTGTATTGAAGCTCAAATAGAAATTTCATAGATGAACAATTCAATAATCATCTCTAAAGTTATCAAGATAACATAGGATACAAAAGTCTTGATACTAATTATTTTTTTACGTATTGTTGAGTTAAACTTACATTAATTGATGTTTATACAGAACAAAATCAATATTTTCGTCCAGTGGCGTAGCCAGGTTTAGGCAATTGTCCAATACTCAAAAAAATTTTGATATATGCATGTTTGAAGACTTAAGTGATGTTATTTTAATAAATCGCCTTCTACAGTGATTTAATTAAGTAATCGAGAAAGATCCATTAACGATCTTTTTCAATGAAACAACGGTCATAATTCACCGTAATGGTAATTTAACATTATTTTCTTCGTCAAAACACTCATCAAGCCACTTGAAGTTCCTTAAGAAAAAAACATTTAAGCTAAACACTTTAATAACAGCAGTAATGGCTAGACTTTTGCAACTTAATAAATAGAAAAACTAATTCAATATCTAAATGAAAGTGTTCTGAAAATACAAGTCACACATTAGGAATCAGGCTTGAGACCGATAAAATTTTTTTCAATCGGACCAGACTGGTCGGTTGAAATTCTTGATTTAATCGACGAAAAATCGGTCCGTTTCATTTATATGAATCAACCAACTAGTTCTTTCTAGAAAAGTTTATTGATACAATTCTACAAACACATATAATGCGAAACTCATACTATTCGTGGAATTTCTAATAGTAACATATCCTATCTTAGTTTGTCATGTTCAACATACGATAATAGTAAGAATGAAGAAAGAACTCTATCACAACCTCGTAATCTACTAACTCACAACAGCAGATATTGAAAAATATCTATGCTTTGTACTGTCTGACGTCCTTCAATAAAAATATGATTCTTTACAAGAATTGATGAGTTTGATGTTTTCTTTTGAAATCATTCTTTGACATAAAGTACAATTTTAATACTATTGTTTGTTTCAAAATATGATGCCCTCCACTATGTTTTGAATAATTCATGAACGAAAAGGATTAGAGAGCTGGGGTTTTCACCAATTGAAAGATGAAGCCGGAGCAGGTTCTTTTTTTTCGATATTGTGCAAGATGAGATTATTCTAAAATCAGTCATTTCCGCAAAAGAAATATATAAGTAGTACAAGGAAAATGATCTGTCATTCCTATGAAATTTTAGTTTTGACATATGTGATTTAGATAGAGAAAGTTCAGATCTATAGTCCAAGATATAATTCAAATGATTGTCTTTCCATATCCTAATGTTGAGCAAATAAAATCGTCTATTTACTCGCAAGAAAACTGTAGATTTCTTTCAATTCTTTAGCAAATTTTTGTACATTTTTTCGATGAGTTCTAAAAAACGGTTGATTTTAAAATGACTTCGTCTTGTACAATGTTAGAGAAAAAAACCAAACATTCCCACATCTCCTCTATCGACTGATAAAAATCACATCTCTTTAGATTACTCGATACTTGAGTTATTGAAAAAAAACAGTGAAGCACATTGTATTTTGAAACGAACATTAGACTCTATAGTTTGAATTTTCTTACTACCTATCTAGTAATGAGCATAACTTTCATAACAGAATGGAATCTTTTCTGGCATTTCTATTATAAAAAGCATGAATTAAGTAGTAACAGTCATTGAAAGTTTCAGACAGTCGGTTAAACGTAGACCAGAAAAGTGAGTTCAGATTTTCGAGATGAAAAATCTTTAGTTTAGATCGAATTCAACTTTTCATGGCAGACTAATTTTTCGTGAACATGAGCATAATAAATTCATTCAACATGATCGAAGGTTCTCATTGTACGATAGGATAACGCTTGCTCAATATTTAGAGCTAGAATTTCGATGATGACTAGAAATTTGCCTGTTAGAGACTTTTGAGACTAATATTTCAAAATTATTAAAGCAGTAAAAATCGATAAAAATTCGGCAAAAAATCGATGAAAATCGGCTTGTTTGAAAAGTCCAACTAGACTGGATCCATAATCGACAAATTCGTCGATCCTGTTCCAATTGTGCACGACATGTACTAGTTCACTTGTGAGATTATTTTTTATGAAGAGCAGTGAGATGAATTTCGTCTCAAATTGGGTTTCTGGTATTATTTGGGCTCGGTCGAAAAACCACCGGAATTTTGGATCTGGCAAAAATTTCATGCTTCTATGTTCGACTCGGACTTGAAAGTGGCAATTCGTCTTTTCATAACCATCGTCTTTCTTGGTGGCAATAGACTTTAAAAAAAATTGACGTCCAAAAGATTTTTAATTGCCCAATATTGCCCATTTCTCAAAAATATTTACCAGGAAATGGTTCATGACTCAAAAATTCCTAGCAATGCCACTGTTTCCGTCATTGATAATTTGTCCAAATTAATGATGTAATAAGTTTTCAATCTTTCTTCTCCTATGTAAATATGTAATTAGATAAGAAATTTTGTAGAACTAATTTTATACTATAAAGTTATGTCTTGAGTTGAATAAAACTTTAGCTAAAAGAAAAGAAAAAAAATGAGGAAATAAAATCTATGTACCGATTCCAATTTAGAGTTGTTTCAAACATCTACGCACACTACAGAAAATTTGAATTAGAAATAGCTCAATAATACATATTTTCAAAGAAAAACAAAAAACATGAAATTCTAATTCTAATACACTAAATTTTAGAAATTTATTGTTTCTCATAATAAATATCCAAAACAGGAAGGAATATTTTATTATAACTCTTTGAAATACAAGTCATGCTGAAATAAACACCTTCGTTAGAAAAATTAGTATAAAGTACCTGTAAGAATCATTCATTTTTCTTCAAGATCATTTTTATATCAAATTTAGTATAACAGCTTTAGTATAAGAAAGTACTTGGTACTTATCTCGATGAAAATCTCAGTATTCTTCGATAAAAGAACTCAAAATATTTTCCTATTACCTAAGAAAATCTTCTGATTTTTATAAATTTTAGCGAAGTGATAAAAATTTGGCAGACAGTCTATAAGGGTGGGTGTGGATCTTCTTTTTAACCTCCCACACCCTCACGATATCAATAACATGGTTCGATTGTAAATTAATTTAACGATTGTATATTTTAATATTTAAAAGAAAATGAAGATTTTCAAATAATTAGTTTTGAGTTTGTATTATCTTGCGCAGAAAAAAGTTCTTGAAAACCCATCTGCTCTTTTTTTGTTTATTTATCTTCAGTTATCATACGTTTTGTCAGAATTTGAAGAGATACACATATTAATTCAGCAAACTATGGTTTTTCTGGAATAATTTTTTTTTGGTATAAACAAAATTCAGTGACTTTTATTCATTATCTTGGTGGATCTTTTCGAAAAGATTAACATGATCAAGTAATATATGTTACTTGACATGCAAATACCAGTGAAAAATATCTTGTAAAGAATTTTCTATTTTCTGATTGACATAAACATATATAATGATTTGTTTACAAAAATTCTTTAGGCATCATTTCATATGGAAAAAAAATGGAATTTAAATATATCGTGCTAAACCATTATATAATCTTATTTTAGCTTTATTTGTTTACGTTTATTAATGATAATCAATTACAATATTTACATATGGTCATTTATTTATTATATTTAATTGTTATATAAAATACACAAGATTACGTCATATGAACTGCTGTACGCTTCTCAAGACCAGTTATGATCGTTTTTTATAAAGTTTCAACCGATTGAATATTAGCTAAAAAATTAAAAAGAACATATATCAGCTGAAAGAATTGCTTCTTTGTTACGATACTTAATATTCAAAAGTTGATTCGATTTCATAAATTGTCGAAAAAATTGGAAACTTTTAAATATTTAAACGTTTACAATATTCTTAGAATGAACAGAACTCAATATCGACAAAATTTTCGATCAAAAAATTTTTCATTCAATAAACTGTCATAAGTAAGAAAAATCTTTGTTAGGTGAATTAACATTCAAATATAAATGAACAAAATAATAATACATCAAATTCGAAACATTTTAATAGTAGTACAGATGAGAATGTATTCGATGGCAATATTGTTATAAGTAAATTGGAATAAATAAATTTTCTCGAATTTATAAATCAAAAAAAAAACAAAAAAAATTCCATTTATTATTGTAGAAAAACAACAAAGTAGTCAAAAAGACAATAAATATTTAATGAGAATGGAATTAAAAGAAACCAAACGAAATTATTGTGAATTACAATATTATTAAATATTGTTCGAGTAAGTTAATTATTCAATGAAAGATATTTTACTTCTAGTTAAAAGGCCTAAAAAAAACAAAGAATAATTACTAGTGGAATGCATTTTATCAATTAATATACTACTAATCAAGAAGTTTTCATAATATTGAGAATAATAATTTTACACCTCTGGCGATTAATTTTTTGTATTGCGAAAAAGAATAATTTTTCAAATGCATTGGCTGTTCAAAATTCGAATTCTCAATATTTTTGGCACCATTTGACAAAGTCTGTCGAGTTACTTCTGAAAATATTTTATGTTTTTGATATATTCGAACAATGTTATACTGGCGAAAATTAGATTTGCAAAAAAAAAAATCGTAAATTGACCAAGCCTCAAAAGGTTCGACATTTTTCTAAGGTTTTACTCGTCATATACTTAGAAAAAAATCTATGTATGCTTTTTGAAAAATATTCTTTGATATGATAGCAGAATCTGAATACGAACCCGCATTCATGCTTTGTCATTGGATCGAAAAAAATCGATTTTCTAGACAATCAAATAATAGTTTTCAAAAAGAATACAATTTTTTTTGTTTATCAATTAAATAAAACCATAGAAAAGATTATCGAGCTTAACGAGATTTGATGCCTTTAACGTTTTTCAACTTTCATAGACAATTATGAAATTGTTTTCACACTAGATTGTTGGACACTATTGTTGAATTTTGATTGCAACAGTGATGAACTAGTTTAATTTCCTTACATTATATTAAATCATCTATACATATCGTTACTTTCATTTTTGAATGAACTTTTTTTTAATCAATTCCAATATTATTTTTCATATAACTTTTATTTTTTTCTAATAGATTTTAGAAAATTTTATGTTAAAACAATGGAAGTAATTCATACGTTTAACAAAAAAATATGAATCCTCATTTTTATGTTCATCTTAAAATAATTGTATTTCATTGAATAGATAATGTAAAAAAATAAAAACTATTTCAAATAGACTCGTAAATATAAAATTCAATTAGATAAACAACATTTAGCTGCATTTAATGGTACGACCTATTCGACGTTTACTTAAATATACATCAACAGCATATATCGATTATCAATTATTAATTGATCCATTGCATTAATAGTATTGATAATTGTCGAGTAAGAAAACGATTTCAACAGTATTAAATGCGTTTTGTTGTTATTAAATTTTAGTCAGAGTTTCTTGCTTCACATCATGATTATATAGACTAATTTCAAGTTATTAAACTTTCACAGGAATTAACAACAACACGAACAGATTTAACTGTTTTTCTTTTCTTCGATTGTCTTGAATATATGTGAAAAAACACTCGATATGAAAACATATTGCACTTATTCAATTAAGTAATATTCAAAAGTTTCTTTGATATTAATTCATTATCATTAACAATTGATGGTAAAATTACTGTTATTTTTTGTGGAACTCACAATACGATTTTTCTTTTCGAAGAAAAATGGAAGGAGTGTAAGCTTTAGAGATATGCGGGATAAAAATTTAGAAGTTTGCCGAATTTGTACTCATCATATTCTCATTAGAATTTATTTCACATTTCTCATAGCATCTTGATGTTGATCGTTTAGGAAGGCGATCATTATGGACTTTTACCCCAAGAGTAACAACTGGGTGTGACCACGCGTTACGGAATTTCATTTTTTTTTTGCCTTCTTCAACCTATATCTCTATATCGACAAGAGTAAACGCAATGAAATTTCTATCGTGAATAGAGATCACCGAGATCTTACATAAGTTAAAAGTTTATTGATTTCTGTTGATTCAGAGGTAAGTGATTCACAATATCGAGCCTTACGGAATTTCAAAAAAATGGACGCTATTTTTTTTTTTAGAGGAAATAGAAATTTTTCACATCGGTGCGAGATGAAATAACATACAAATAAATATTCTTTACAAAAGTTGTGCAGTTGTTAATGAACTTTCAAAATATCAAGTCATTTTTTAATAGAAATGTCTGTCTCAAATAAGAGATTAAATACATCATCCGTTACGAAATTTCGTCTTTTTTTCAAAAAGTTGCAGTGTCTTTAAGAGTAAAAGCAAAAATAAGCAAAAGCAATTAGATATTCGTCTTTAGCATGAAATTCTACATCAAATGAACTATATTTCCCTAAAACCTGAGGAAAAAAAAGATTTTCAACCTTTTTTCGACACAAAAAATTTTCGAAAAAAAAATCAAAGTTGAAGTTTTGAAAAACTAAATAGACCATTTTGTTCAAAATTCTATGCTGATTCCAAATATATACAGATTTGTGAAGACAAAAAGCACTAAACGTTGAATAGTGTAGAAATACCGTAATTTTCAGTTTCTAATGAAATTTCGTAACGCAGTATTTCCAGAAGAGTGGCACCAAAATTCGACCAATCTACAATAAAAATGAGTGCATCCGGTAGAATTCGTTGAATTCTGCCTGGCTGTATCATTTTTGGTGAGTTCTACATTATAGTCCTTAATCAGTTGCATTGACACAATCTCTATTTTTATTCAAATGAAATTTTTTTAATTAAAGAAACTGAACAATTTGGAATACTTTGTTCAATTGATGGTCATACACGTATCTTCATTATCGTTGATTTCAAGATTATCGAATAGTACTCATCATCATAGAAATAATAAAACCGATGAACTTTATCAGTTAACTAAAGCGATTCTTGTAGTATACAATTTTTATTTCAGTCTTCACTTATTCAAACATGACTTGAACACTCAGACATTGATTCAAGTTGACATTCAACTAGTTGTCCAAATTTATTAGATTTAGCACTTAAACGGTTTGAAAATCTTTCTGTTTTTTTTTTAAATTAATTCATATGGAGTAAATATCTATATATATATGTGTGGACATTTTAGTGGTCTTCATAATGAAAAGAAATGATTAAGTCGATCTGTTTCATTGAATCCATGATTCAAGTAAACGAATGAATGTATCATTAAGATAAATAAGTATTCAAATGAGAATTTCTCATAATTAATCTAAAACATTCAGAAAATTTTGACTCATTTAACAATTGAAAGAAATTGAAAATGTGTGTGCTCATAACGACTAGTGCTTGAGTAGAAAGATTATTTAGTTCAGCTTGATTGACATTTACTCAACGACGAATACGTTTATCATCAAGTCAAAACTTTTAAATATATTATTTATTTTTTCTTGTTGTCTACTAATTGACATTGATTACATTTTGAATAATTAATATTTTAAGTTTGTTTTATTCAACTTATGAAACAGTGCGATGACAGAATATTTTGATCGGTTTTTTTTCTTTGTTTTGACTGTAGTGATATATTAAATTATGAGAAAAACGAACGAAATAAGAATTGTTGTCGCGTTTAATGGGCATTGCTACGAGGAAAGTAAAAGTGACTTCTAATGAATTACATGTAAAGTAATTCAAAACTAACTCTATTGAAGCCTAAATGGAAATTTAATAGATGAACAATTCATACAATATTGTATAGAATTCGATAATCATCTTTAAAGTTATCATGATAACTTAAACTTACATTAATTGATGTTTGTACAAAACAAAATCAATATTTTGGTCAATTATGGTCCAATAGGTTTTTAGTCTTTATTCTGCTATGTAAATGCATAATTAGATAAGCAATTTTCTAGAACAAACTTCATACTATAAAGTTAGGTTTTGAACCGAATAACTTTTAGCTAAAATCAAAGAAAAAATGAGACAAATAGAATTTTTTGTATCGATTTCACTTTGGAATTGTTTCAAACATCTGCTTATATTACAGAAAGTTTAAATTAGAAATAACTCGTGAGCACATATTTTCAAAAACAAAAATCACGAAATTCCAATAAACTGTATTTTCGAAATATATTGTTTCTCTTAATAATTATTCAAAAGAGGAAGGTATATTTTATTCTAATTCTTTACAGTAGAAGTTCTGATTTTTAGAAATTTTTAATTTCTAAAACATGAATTTAATGATTCTGATCTATAGTTGTCCATGAAGCGAAAACGCTAAAAGTTACACCATCGAGAAATTTTTTTCTTCATTTTGAACAATCGCAATCTGAAAAAGCAGGATATTATTAGATGTTTTGATATAATTTCTCAACAATGTTGATTATCGAACATTATTCAACACATCATCAAAATTCTTATCAGAAAATTTTCGTCTATCGAGAGACAAACGTAAGATGAGAATATGAAAAGTTGTTAATTGATGAAGAAACCTTTCTAAGTGTTCGATTCCTTTTCGATCAAAACGAAGTTCATTGAATGATTAATAGAAAAGTGTAGATTGGTTTGTTATTCCAAATCTTCTTTTTCCATATATAGAAATTTTACTGGATATTTCAGCATAAAAACATGTAATCCTCCCCCATCAGGTCATCTAAAAAGTAGAATTTCGACTTCAGACTTTGCGCGAACAAAGTTCTTAACGAGATTTTTTAATATAGAAGATTTCGAATATTCAATGTCTCTGGATAGGAAAAAAAAACACCTAGAAAATTTACAATTTGTCAAATTTAAATTCCAAAGTCAATTATTTATGTGATCTGAGCAGGACTACAGGTTTCTGTTGAAAAATAATGAAAGCCTGGAAACCGAAATCATTCATTGTAAACCTTTCTATTATGAATCAAATGACAGCATCTCACTTGAAAAGCATATCATTGCTTAAATTTGAATTATTGTTCGGTCTATTTTGATTGATATGATCCATTTTCAAAAAGAATTTAACAATATTTTTTTTTTCAATTCCAAATTCCTTTATCTCTTTGTGTTTTTTAGAATTCGTTCATAAAAACTGTTCATCATTTGAATTCTTCACCATTTATGCAATCCATTCAAGAATGTACGTTCATTGAATTGTTTTTCAGACTGTAATCATGGACATAAAATGTTTCCTTTCAATAATTAATCCATTTTTGGGTGTGGGTGTGGGGTGTG